>BHDV01008733.1:9954-37618 GCA_005406045.1 Adoxophyes honmai | reverse complement strand
CATACCTACACAAAAAAAAAAAAAAAATTAGGTCGAATTGAGAACCTCCTCCTTTTTGAAGTCGGTTAAAAACGGAAAATTCGTACTTTTTTAAATACTGGCCGCTAGATATTTTTTCTTATGTACGCTAGTGTTTTGTTTTTGTTGTTAACCGTGTGGTGTTGGGTTTAGAACAACACCTCTCCATCTCTTCCGTGGATGTCGTAAGAGGCGAGTAAGGAGGCCTGAGGTATCTTTTGACGGGCTAGCAACCTGTCACTATTAGATACACCTGCCAAGTCAAAGACTGAAAAAAAAGTAAATAGTCATGTTTTTGCCTATGTGGAGTTTCGTGCGCTCTGCCTACCCCACTAGGGAATACAGGCGTGATGTATGGGTGTTTTTTTTATGAGTTCCGGATACATAAGTACCTAGTCAGCTGCCATCATACATGAAAGAAACGGAGATGTATTAGTCTAAGCCCGACACCACACGGCATTTTCCTTGACCTTTAAAACATACGTAAAAAAACACGATTTTCAATCCTAATGTCTCAGGGAAAGCGAAGCATAATACCTATAACGGTGAACAATGTTACCGTAGAAAGTTACAAATAGTTAGTCGCAAGTAGCTAATGTACCGATGTATTATGTTCACAGTTGACGCTTTGTTCGCCTAGACAAGGAAAATTAAGTAAACGACTCATACCGTTATCTTTTACCTATCTCTATCTAGAATTCTATAGATATACATATATCACGCCTGTATTCCCAAGTGGGGAAGGCGGGGCCCCAAAACGTTACTTAGTCAAAACTGACTATATTTCATACATACATACATACATACATATTCTCACGCCTGTATTCCCATGAGGGGTAGGCAGAGCACATGAATTCAAAAATCCTGTGCCACGGTTAGCAAATTAAGGGTAACCAGATGGTTAAACGTGATCATTGCAGTGACAGGTTGCTAGCCCATCGCCCACAACACACTAACCCTTTCCCACAGTCGACTCTTACGACACCCACGGGAAGAAAGGGGGAGGTGCTATTCTCACCCGGCACCACACGGGAACTTTTTTAGGTTTGGATAATTCGATAATTTTAGATTTAAACATGATGGTAGAAGCAAAATATTTACGTTTTATAGCCCCGTTCCGTTTCATAATTATGTCAATGTTATATTACTTAGTTCATATACGAATGTAAGCGATAATCGATATACAAGTAGGGTAGGCAACACCGTATCAGTTAACGTATCAAGTACGAAGATAAAATTAAAAATAATCTTCTAGAATGCGTTACGTAAATTTTAAGAAATGGCGAAATAATAACAAACGGACGATTATGTAAGGTAAAACTTTCTTTTAGGCGAGTTACATTATTTTCATGCAAATGTTTTATTCAATTTTATTGCCTTTATGATGTATTTTGAAGATTCAAGTATCAACATATCTATTAATATGAACTAATACGAAAAGGCGTCAATTTGTCTGTAGTTACTGGTTTCGTGTGGTGTCTGATTTAGAATAACATCTCTCCATTCTCTCCATTTTATCCGTCGATGTCGTAATAGGCTGAGAGGCGACTATTTAAACTGGTTTGGGGATGCTTTAAGCGACAGGCTGGCAACCCGTCACTATTATAATCCTTCCATCATGTATTATAGTCACGATTTTGATTATCTTACGTTTCGTGTGCTCTACCTACCCATTTGGGTATGCAGATGGTATTTTTATGTTTGTGTGTGTGAAAACGATTTTTATGGAGCAGCAATATATTTTAAATTTAAACAGATTATTTTAGTACAATGCTTACATCTTTAGTACATTTATCGTGGCAACGTTCTGCAATGGGTCAGGAATCAATAGGTTTGACTGTATGTTGGTATACCAATAATACAAAAGTTCCAATAAAAATAAAATAAAAAATAATTTCAGTATTGGAAAATTTCATGTTCACTTCTATGAATACCACAAGGAAACTGTAAGAGGAAATAATTGTAAACAAACCTGGTATGTTAGGTAATCATTTATTTTAAATATGTATAATAAGTATTACATACGATCTAACATCACATAATTATTTGAGATATAATATAAATTATTAAAGGTACTTTCAAATCTCCGCTAGGAACACCTACAGTAAGCTTAGACATAAAAGCCATAAACATTCTTATATTTGCAATTATTCATTTAATCAGGTATAAATTAATGAACTACACACCTTTTGTTCTCATTAAAATGTCTATGCAAAAATGCGAAGATGTAAATGATGAACACATCTCGCAGAGCGGGTAAGCTACTTTTAGTTCGTTTAAAAAAAACCATAACAGGTTATTTTTTGCATCAATTAAACAGTGTTTTCAAACAGCCAGAACTGTCATTGGTTCATTCATTCATTCATTCATTCGATCACGCCCTTTGTGATTAATTTGTATAATAAACCATTCACGTCAACTAAACACAATGGAGTTAAGACATTCTAGTCGATTCAGTTTTGTTACAAAACTATTTTTTCTTACGAATATTACAGCAGGCTTAAAATTAAAAACATTTACGATTTCGACAGAATCTCTTTCAAAGCCAGTTCTATTTTCAACTGTATGCAAGCGACTCTTTCTTGGAATATTTGGTTTATCAAACTCAGTCTTTTCTGCTCCAACATAGCATTCTCTTTGATTAACCTCTGCCTTAATTCTTGTTCTTCCGGCGTGTCATTCTCCTTATTCTCTTTCAAATCCTTGTAGCCTTCCTGTTTATTCTTTAGAGCAACATGGCTCCTAAGTTTCACAATTTCAAACTGTTCCGAATTAATCTTCGCCTGCAGCAGCGATTTCAACTGCAAATACTCGGCATTCTCAAGTTCTAACCTAAGTACTTTGAGTTCTTTCTCCGTTAGTTTCGGTTTCTCTTCTATAGATTCAGAGAGCGGCGATTCTTCGGTTGGGGAATCTTTTGTTTCTGTGTCGAACTTTGCGTCGAAGTTGTCTTCGAATTCGACAGGGAAGGTAGGGTCGGTGTTCGGAGATTCGAATTCCTTTGTTTCTGGGAAGACTGGGAATGATTCTGTAGATGGTGTTATCTGTTCGGTAGGCAGACCGTCGACTTGTTCGGTGGAAAGTGAGGTGCGAGGGGCGGGTTCGTCTTCTGTTTTTTCGTCGATGGAAGGCTGCGGCGGGAGGGAGTGCGGCTCAACGGATTTTTGGACAGAGCGCAGTTTTCTCTGTGAAAGAACGATGTTTGATTATGGTATGTACTTTGACGTGTGGTGTAGGGTTAAAAATAACACCCTTCTAATTATTTTGAAGATGTCGTATGAGGCGACTAAGGAAAGTATGTTATATTATGCAGATAGGTTAGCAACCTATCACTGTAGTTCCATTTAATTTAAATCCTAAAACATATGCTAGAAGTGTTTACGGATTGAAAATCAACATGGTTATATCTTTATAGCGTTTAGGGTGCTCACCCAACCCCATTTGGAAAAACAGGCGTTATGTACAGTCCTCGGCATCTAACTTGGCAACGTTTTTAATAGTGGGGTAAGTTCTTTTTTCTGGTCAAGCGATGCGCGAACATACCCTATGCCTAAAAAAATGGTTAAAAAGAGTTTAGTTTTTCGATGCTATTGACTAGAAAAGTAAATAAAATCGACAAACACAAACCGAGCCGAACCACGAGAGCCGTATATAAATTTGTGATCGGCTAAAATTAATCTAATCTCTGACAGTCTATTCTAACTGGGAGTAACTAAAAGGCACCTCCATCAAGGTCGTCGGTAGATTTATTATCAGTCATGCTAGTGCCTTGTCAATATTGACGATATAATGTAAGCAAACATTATACATAGACCCTATTTGAATATACCTGTTGGTACTTTTTAGCTTTATCGCCAAACGTTACTGAAATGAGGGTGATTTATTCCACGGTTGAATAAATTTTTGGTTTTTGCAAATTTATCTAATTATGCTGGAAGTTGCTAAGAAACATAAAATAGTCATAGCTACTATGTAACTTTGAGTGTGATCTGTCTATCCCATTAGGACATACAGGCGACGTTAAATAAAAAAAAGAGTACAATACTTTTTGGTAGGTAATCGATTTGACGGACTAAATAGTTTTTTTGATAAACTACCCAGTTGAGTTCGTATGTCACCAGCGAGCCAGCGACATAAATCTTTACTTACTTATGCCTGTACCCCAAGTGTTGTACGATAAAAACACTAGCCGAACTACTTGCCTGGTGTACCGCCCTAGCGCCACCTATCGTCGAATAGCCGAACTACTTACTACAAACGTCCATGGTATACCCAACTATCAATAAAAATCCTACATCCCGCTAACGAAGTTTCGACGTTCGGTTGCATGAATACAAATTCTAACTTCCTCTCTGGGGACTTCGGTCCCCAGGTATAACCGCCTGGAGAGAGATCTCTCTATTGGAGTCTCTCCCAAAGTATGTATGTATGAAACGGACCTTTAACTGCGTGACGATTCTCTGCGCCTCCCAAAGCTGTTGGTCCCGCGCCGTGGTGATGAATCCCGCGTGCATCTCCGCGTGTATCTGACTCAACAGAGACTCTTGCTTCCCGAGTTCCGAACTCATCTCTTGGGCCGAGTCCGAGGAGCGTATGACGCTTTGACGCTCTGTTTTTGTATGTAGCGAGCGCCCTAGCGCCACCTACCATCGAACAGCCGAACTACTTACCTGGTGTAGCGTTCTAGTGCCACCTATCATCGAACAGCTGAACTACTTACCTAATGTAGCGCCCTAGCGCCACCTATCGTCGAATAGCCGAACTACTTACTACAAACGTCCATGGATACCCAACTATCCATAAAAATCCTACATTCCGCTAACGAAGTTTCGACGTTCGGTTGCACAAATACAACTCCCAACTTCCTCTTGTAGACTTCAGTCCCCAGGCATAACCGTCTGGAGAGAGATCTCTCTATTGGAGTCTCTCCCAAAGTATGTATGTATGAAACTGACCTTTAACTGCGTGACGATCCTCTGCGCCTCCCAAAGCTGCTGGTCCCGCGCCGTGGTGATGAATCCCGCGTGCATTTCCGCGTGTATCTGACTGAGGAGAGACTCTTGCTTCCTGAGTTCCGCGCTCATCTCTTGGGCCGAGTCCGGAAAGTCTGCTGGTATCGTTAGGAGAGGCGGCACGTATCTGAAAGGAAAGTTGTATGCTACAGGGGGAAAAAACAGTCGAGCCACGCGTTAAAAGTTCTGTATCTGTGGCCCATTTAATAAAAGTTACACATTTCTTTTCTTGTGTTTGATTTTTTTTAAATTTATTTTCTTATTTACAAAATCAAGATCACCATCGATATCGATAGTCAAAAAATAAAGTATGTTTTAGGCGACAGCCTAGCAACCTGTCACAGTGATACCTCTTTCACCAGTATTTTAACCTAAGATTATGCTAAAAGTGGCTGCGAAACATGTACCATGGTTTTGAACTTTTGACTATATGTATACCGTTTCGTGTACTCTGCCTACCCCATTTGGGAAAACAGGCGTGCGTTTTTTACACTCCTTTACTTTTTCATAACTACTTTAAGTATAGCAAACATGGGATCATATTTTTTTTTTGTTTTTTCCAATTTGCATCGAAAGCGCTTGGGGGAATATTCCGTATAAGAAGAACTAAAAATAAGCATATCTTACAGCCACCCTTTGAGAAACAGAGACGAAGCCTTATTATTCCCTCTATAGTTCAAACGTTTTTTCAAAGGAACTAGCAGTTCTCTATCCACTTACTTTTCTAACGTGACTTCAGGGAACAGTTCCTCAGAACGGTTGATAAGGTATGTCATGAGGTTCAGAGACATGTTCAGCGCGGGACCCATGTACGTTGTAATAGACTGTTCGGAAGACTGGTTACTCTGGAAACAAAAGGAGATTTCATTAACAATTCATCGACTATAAAATATTGTAGACATCATTTGCAATAAAACATAAGTACATTTTACAATATAAATACAATACAATAAAAAAAAGGAAAGGTGTGCATATTCCATGTGGGGAAAGACTCCAATAGAGAGATCGGTAGGCTTAGCACGGCAACACGCTCTAGTCGCGTCGCGGGCGAGATAGTCTACTGTCACTTTCTGACGTCTCTAGTTAGACAGTGACAGGTGTAGTCTATCTCGCGGGTATCTCTACTCGCGCCTTATCGTGCTAAGGGGACAGAGACAGGCAGATTTTATCTCTAGAAAGAAAGAGAAATTTGGAAGTTGTATTTATGGTACCGATCTTCGATATTCGGTCACCGCCGTGTAGATTTTTTTTTAACAGCGGACGACGTAGACAACTTTTGTGGAAGTTCCACTACTCGACAATAGATGGCGCTAGGGCGCTATCCTCTACTACGATGACTAAAACAAAACACTAAGATACTAACCCGTTTCTTAGCCGTGTCGTTTTCGTAGCGCCTCACGAGCCAGCCCAGCAGGCTCCGGTTGCCAGTCGCTGGGACTCAAGTCAACGCTCGAGTTTCTCTATGCTCCGCGACTGGTTTAAGAACAATTTTTGACAGCGGACGACGTAGATGAAGTTCGTAGAAGTTCCACTACTCGACGTTAGATGGCGCTAAGACGCTATCCCCTACTATGATGACTGAAATAAGACTCACCCGTTTTTTAGCCGTGACGTTTTCGTAGTGCCTCACGAGCCAGCCCAGTAGACTCCTGTTGGGCGCAGGTAGCTTGGCGATCAAAGCCACGACAGTCGCCAGTCGCTGGGGCTCCGCCATCGCCGTCGCTTGCTCGAACTGCCCGTGCAGTTCTTGCGTGAGAATCGACTCGGGTAGCTCGCTGGGGAAGAGAATACGCATATGTCATACGGAATATGTTTGAATAGTCACAAATTTTACCCCAAATAACTGTGCCTAAACTGTACCTACCTATGTGAAAAAAACTACCACAAGCAATTTAAATAAGCATTTTGGCGAAGGAACGGTGATAGCTAGGCAGTTGAAATTTTCAGATTATGTGGTTGAATTGTCACTACAACAATAATACTTAATAATATTTAAGAGGGCTCCCATACAACAAATGTGTTTGTTATGCAGTTTTTGATACAGAACACTTCCGGTTTTTTTAGTCTACCAGCGTTTTGGAAAGACCGTGAAGTCATTATAGCCCAAAAATACAATAGAAAACTTTTCTCACTTTACCTTATGAAAGCCTTCATAATGGCGCAAGCGACCGGCACGTCCCAGTGGTAGGGGAAAGTGACCTCCCGGTCCATATAAAGTTTCCGTAGTTGCTGCAGCTTGATCTTATCTGGCTCGGTGCGATATATATCCCTAGATTCTATATTGGCCTGAAAAAAAACAACCAAAATTTTGTGTTAACTTTTTGTTTTATTTTTGGCGGAGCTTCAATGTTCCTCACGTTTCATAGAAAAACTTAATGGCGTGGGGAGAATATTATGAAACTGTGTGGTGTGAGCCGCGGTGAAGTTTCGCCCTTAAGAGGAAATGGAGCGGTCATATTTTGTATGGAAACGTAGTCCCCTGATTCCTCGCTGGATATTACCCGTAGAACAATGATTTTTTATCTCAACAATCTAATGATATATTAGCATGTTCCTATGTTTTCCTTTTTTTCTTTATTGAATTATTAAAGGAGATATTAACCTTTAAAAACATGAAAAATTGGTAAGTTTTTTCCGTTGTGTTCAAACCCCTAGAAACCAATTTTAACACAAATATATCAAAATATAAGAACATAGAAACACAGTTATGACATTTTTTAAACATTTAATGAAAAAACATATTTAATCGGTTAAGTTTTGGAGAAGAAATCAGGGGACTACGAAACGTTGTTTTTGAATAATTTTCATAGGTATTTTCGGTCCGAGCTGTAGTTGTTCTTATCGCACTCGACGTCGTCTGGGCAGGTCACGGCGCGACAGCAATAGATTTAGCAAATACCTATTTTTCAATTCCCTCGACCGGCATATTTCCTCTTAAGGAATTTGGTTTAGGTATATTGAAGGCGACAAGCTCGCAACCTGACAGTATTGTACTTCTTACATACATATTCTCACGCCTGTATTCCCAAGAGGGGTAGGCATCAGAGCACATGAATTCAAAAATCCAGTGCCACGTTTAGCAATTTCAGGGTAACCAGATGGTTAAACGTGATATTTCTTTCATCTATGTTTAGGCGCGATTGTACGTATGTATGTAAAGTGCCCGTGTGGTGCCGGGTTAGAATAGCACCTCCCCCTTTCTTCCCGTGGGTGTCGTAAGAGTCGACTCTGGGAAAGGGTTAGTGTATTGTGGGCGATGGGCTAGCAACCTGCCACTGCAATATCACATTTAACCATCTGGTCACCCTGAAATTGCTAAACGTGGCACTGGATTTTTGAATTCATGTGCTCTGCCTACCCCTCTTGGGAATACAGGCGTGAGAATATGTATGTATGTATGTAAAGTGCAAGTATTAAACATAGTACAAGATTTTTAAAACCTCTGTATGGCAAAATGTTTGATACTTTTTGCTTCTAAGACAGGTTCATATAAAACCCGTATCGGATCTTTCACATCTTTGGTGTTTTGTTCAATATTACAATTGGATCTCGAAATTACTGTGAATTAAATGCGTGTGGATCCATATCGTGATTGATTGTAACGATTAGGTATCGATTTATATATCGATTAATCAAATGACTCACTGATTGGGATCAAGCAAACGCATATCTGTTACGTCCTGCTTCATGCTAAACATCTATTATACAAATACATTAGTTATAAAGCCGTATGAACCACTTTTCTAACTCGTACCACTTTTCTAACTCGCAAAGGCGTCAATTATTCAGATCCTGACCGATTTTTTTATAATTTGCAAAATGATCTATTCTTAGACTAACGCAGTGAGAAACAATTACGACATACATATTATTTACAGGGTGTCATTAAAATCCTGTATTGATTTCGAAGCGTACGTCGATATCGGATACTGAGTACCTGATCATATTAAAATTCTTAAATATAGCACAATGAAAGAAAAGCTTATTTTGGGCAATTATTCGAGCGTTTCATCCGTCTCATTCAGATTTTAATTTTGATATCGTTTTTATTCGTTAAGAGTTCTTGTTCTTCTAAAAGATAACTAAACGACGGTGTCAGAGTATTCTTTTATTTTAACAGAAAAGTGTCGAGATGAATGAGACGGTTGGAACGCTCGAATAAATGTCCAATTATCGAATCTAAAAAAATACCAACATTTTATACTAATATTTGTGTTTCTTAGATAAAATTAAACATTAGCCGGTATCCCCGCATTTTATCACATAATATCCGTATTTAAAATACTAGGTCTCCATTCGGTAATAATATCTCAATAAATCTCCCTGGTTTCTGTATCTTTTGGGTTACCTGCAGATAGTCGATAGCGTCGCGGATGAGCAGAGGCAAGCTGGTGTCGTCGTGGCAGCGCGAGCGCTCCACCGACTGGCCCAGCGGGACGCCGAATATAGGCAGAGCCACTGGAATATTAAATTATACATCAATGGGCAACGTTACATAGAAAAAACCATGACTTTTTCACCTTTCGAAAGGAGTTTTGGTTACAACATAGACGAAAGAAATGTAAGTGACAGTCGCCTTAGCACGACAGGGCATGAGTACGCGCGAGATAGACTGTACCTGTCACTGTCTAACTAGAGACGTCAGAAAATGACAGGTAGTCTACAGGTTGCTAGCCTGTCGCCTAAGACATACCTTCACCTGTTTCCTGAGACGCCTCTTACGACATTCACGAAAGAAATAGGGAGGTATTATTCTAAACCTGACACCACAAAGGAGAATATTTAAAAGCGAAGATTTATAATCTTGCTTTTCGTTCTCATTCATTATTTAATGCCAGTTTTTAAATCTCAAATACTAAATTAACATGTGAAAATGTCAAATTCACAAATAATGTTACCACATTTTATAGTTTAGGGTGGCTCTCCGAACCATCGACAGCGTTTTCACCTTTAAACAAGTGGTTTGCCCGTGAAATTTTACGAAAAATTTCAACGTTAATTACATTTAATTATTTCGTGGGATAACTTACCTACAAAAATCGATACTAAATTTAATTTATCGTTAACTTTCAATAGTGGAGGCACAGCACTATTATAGAATTGTAAAAAAGAGACAACACCGGAAGTACCATTTTAGTATCTGAGATTTAAAACACAGACCATAGGCTACGGAGCAGTCTCCGTCATTTAGTTTATAAAAAAATACAGGACACCTAAGCAACTCTGACATAAAATCTTGTAAAATTAAATTACTTAGGCATATGAAGAAAATTACAGAATAATCTTACGATCGATGTGATAGCCATTTGTAAATGGATTCATTGTTGAATTGAGCACTTTTAAGAAAATTCACTGAGATTCAGTCAAGCAATTAGGTACAAATGTTATGATTCTGTTATCTGTAACCATGACCAGATAGACACTAGTATTTCTTATCGTCCTTATCAGTGAAAATAAAACTGGCGTAGATATGACAAATTAAGAGATACCAACTTTTTATTGTCACGAGGTAATGAAAGAGATTATTCGAGACATATGCCATTATTGTTTCTGCCTATTCGCGTTTCTGCACATTATTATCAGCAGCTGTCTTTAAAAAAAAATGTGCAGAATCGAGAATCGTAAGCAAGAAGGAAAGAACAATAATGGATAAAGTGTTGCATAATCCAATGAAAGCATTAAACAATGGGCCTTCTACAACTTTTTTTAGTCCAAACAAAATTTTTGTTTAGGAACATGTCAAAAAAAACCAATCGTTCCAATGTTTGACGTTTGAATGGAAAAATCGCGGGTGCTCATTATATTTGGCCAAGGCTGTATTGAATATCTGTGAGTACATACTTATACGTATTTATCAGTTTTCGTGCGGTGTCGGGGTTGGAATAAATCCTCGATTTGTTCCGTGGTTATAATAAGAGGCGACTAAGGAAATAGGTTACGGTATATTTTAGGCGACAGGATGGCAACCTGTCACTATTATACCAGCCAACTTGAAACCATAAAAATATGCTACAAGTGTACAACGTGAAACAGTTATGGTTTAGCCTATGTAGCCTTTCGTGTGCTTTACCTACCTCACTTATGAATAGAGGCGTGATGTACCATCGCGAACAGGGATTGTTGAGCCACTTACCTATGTTTGTAACTTGGTCGTGTAATACTAATCCAATAGCCGACATCTAGTCCGTCACATCGGTCATTGATTACACGTCTTAATTGCGAACAGTGGCAAGTGGCTCAACAATCCCGGTTCGTGACTGTATGTATGTACAGTCAAGGAAATTGATTACTGTGCCACTTTGTACCTTTTCACAAGAAATGTCACTGTGACATACCATACTCTCTACTAATCAAAGCAATATGAAACTCACTATGAAAAGGATCAAAGTGGCACAGTAATCAATTTCCTTGACTGTACGGTGTATTTAACGATTTCTAACAATTATTCAAATTAAGATTACAACCTGTTAATATTCAATAGCACTCCTACGCATCGTAACATAGTTTGCATTATGCAACAAAAAATTGTCAAATTGATTGATTGATTGTTAATTATGCTTGATCAATGTTATTGACAAATTAGCATGACATTGATGTCGTATCACTGCCGTGTCAATTAACAATGCATTGATTTAGAAAATTAAACATCAATGGTAAAGGACAATTCCTACATCTCTTCATTTCTTGTAAGAGGCGACTCAGGAAATACCTAGGTTAAATCTCTCGATCGGCGATCTTCTCCTTGCGGTGCATAGCCGAAAAACTCATGGCCAAAGACCAAAAAATGTATTGCATATTCATCGACTTGGAGAAGGCTTATGACAGGGTGATGAGGAATGAGTTGTGGTCGGCGTTAGCCATGCTTGGGGTGAACAGTAATCTGATACGAGCACTAAAATCTCTTTATAAGGATTCTAGTGCTTGTGTGAGGATAAACGGGGCGTATACTGACTGGTTTAACATCGAAAGAGGTGTTAGACAGGGATGTGTCGCGTCTCCGTGGCTGTTCAACATATTCATGGACACCTGCCTGAATGATTTGAAGAGCAATGACTGTGGACTAAGAATGAGCGAGTTGACCATCAAATGTCTCCTATACGCTGATGATCAAGTGTTGTTAGCATCGTCGGAGGAGGAGTTGCAGGAGATGGTTAACATTCTATGTGGCACGTTGGAAAGGAAAGGTATGAAAGTAAATGTAAACAAAACGAAAGCTATGGTGTTTGAAAGAGATGATTGTGGGACAGAATGTAAGATTATGATTGAGGGTGAGAAAGTAGAACAAGTAAAAGAGTTTGTGTATCTGGGATCGGCGTTTACGAAAGATGGGAAGTGTGAAACTGATATTGAAAGAAGAGTGAATGCAGGAAACATGGTCAATGGAGCGTTGCGCGCCTTCATGAGCAGTGAAAAGGTGTCGAAAAAGGCACGACTGGCTGTTCACAGAGGGGTGCTCGTTCCAACACTTATGTACGGTAGCGAAAGTTGGGTATGGCAAGCGAAGCATAAAAGTAGAATAAATGCGGTAGAAATGAGAGCGTTAAGAAGTATGGAAGGTGTATCATTGAAAGACAGAATTAGAAATAGTGTGATAAGGGAACAAGCTGGTGTGAAAGTAGACATAGTGACAAGGATTGAAAGAAGTATGCTTAGCTGGTTTGGTCATGTAGAGAGGATGGATGAAAGAAGATTGACAAAACAGATTTATACGGGAAGTGTGAATGGGTGTGTTGGGAGGGGAAGACCTAGACGGACGTTCCGTGACCAAATCGCGGACGTTTTAGAAACAGGTCAGGTCAAGAGTACCTGAAATCGACGAGCATGTATGAAGAGACTAATGAATGTGGATGAAGCAAAAGAAGTATGCCAGGATCGTAGCAAGTGGAACAAAGTGGTCTCTGCCTACCCCTGTGGGAAAGAGGCGTGACTGTATGTATGTATGTATGTATGTATATTTTAGGCGACAGGCTAGTAACCTGTTACTATTGTACCACTTAATTTAATACCTCTCCCGTGTGGTGTCGGCTCTAGAATAGCACCTCTCCATTTCTTCCGTGGATGTCGTAAGAGGCGACTAAGGAAATAGGTTTAGGTATTTTTTTAGGCGACAGGCTAGCAACCGGTCACTATTATACTACCTCTTCCATCTGTTTTCCAACCTAAAATAATGCTAGAAGTGGCTGCGAAAAGGCTTCATAAAGTTAAATCCTTTAATTAGTTTACTTTGAAAACAAGTCATTAGAGTTAATAAAAGATAGCTTTAACAAAACTTATTTCAATCAATTTAATAGACACGCATCAAACACGATTGTCCGGTTTGCTAACAATAAAAATGTTAGCACTTCTTACGTAGACTATTATAATAGGTGATACGTATTGTTTACAAAAGTAATTCTGAATGAAAACATCGAACGGGCCTCATCGCCGCGTAAAAAATGTCATACTTAGAGTGTTAGTCTTAGACTATAAAATATGATTTATATCTACTTTTTTCTGAAACTAGAGCTAAATATGATTTTTTTATACTGTTTTAAACTTTCGTGATTCTCACTCATCTATACTAATATTATAAAGCTGAAGAGTTTGTTTGTTTGTTTGTTTGAACGCGCTAATCTCAGGAACTACTGGATCAAATTGATAAATTCTTTTTCTGTCGGATAGACCATTTATCGAGGAAGGCTTTAAGCTATATAACATCACGCTGCGACTGATAGGAGCGAAGAAACAAGGGAAATTGTGGGTAAAACGGGAGAAATTAGTCACTATTCCACGCGGACGGAGTCGCGGGCACAACTAGTATAGATATATTTGACGAAACGTTGAGAAGTAATTAAAACATACCGTGATCAAGTCCCGCGTAAAAAAAAAATGTTTTTTTTGTTTTGTAAATTTGTTACCTACGCTGAAAGGTCAGTTTAGATTAGATTTATTTCAGAATGATTCCAAAACCAGCTACTGGTCCAATTTATACATATGTATTTGTTTCCCTGTAGGTTTTCCTATTTACACAGCAGCTGTTTTCTATAACTTGAATCAACACACATACAAGTAGATTTAGGTAAAGCCCGGTTTACGTCGGCTCAAAGAGCCAAAAACACGCAGAAGTAGGAGCTCCGTCTCTACTTTTTTTGTGCTTCTAAGCTTCAGAAAAAAATTTGTGGAAAAAACCTAGATAAAAAATCTGAATAATTTTAACAATATCGAAACTTGGTCAATTGATTACTCTTTTATTATACTACCAAACCAATTTAACTAACGACTATTCAGATAAACGTTACATTATGATAAAATTATTGTGTCTATTAGACAAGACAGACAAAAAGCACTAACCTCCCAAAGTGAATATTTCTTCAAACGGCACCCCCGCAGTGACAGTGGACGGCACTTTTGTCAATTTCTTGTCTTTCTTGTCCTTGTCTTTCTCCTTGCATTTTTCCTTTTCCTTCTCTTTCACTTTCTCCTTATCTTTATCCTTGACTTTTTCTTTCTTTTCATCTTTGAGTTTCTCCTTCGATTCTAGTTTGAACTTTGCTTTTTCTTCCTTCTCCTAAAACAATAAACTTTATCTTTTAACTTGCCTATATAAGTCACTACAGGGCAAAGGCTTCCCTTTTCTCCTCTCGCTTATCTCTGGCCGCTTTAAAATAAACCGTCGATCCCACGATCATCCCAATAATTTGTTCGCAAAATCCTGATTGATAAAACTATTCATAGTCCCCGGAATCTAATTAGGCAAGACTAAAAAATGGAGGTAAGTTCGTGTATCACTTTTTTTATGGAAAAGCGATGCGCAAAGTTACTACCACTACTTAAAATATTGCCATGTTAGATGCCGGGGACTGTACACCAATTTAAGATACGCATTTTAGAATGCGCGGGTAACGCCAGCCAAAAAAAACGCATTATCAAAACAATCAGTTGTAAAGTATCTACCGAGGCCCACGCGATGTATATTGGTCTAATTCCGAACGAAGAGAATGGACAGTATGAATTTTTAATCGAACGAAAATACCCTAAGTCTTGAACGCTTCACTGCAAATATCAAGCTAAGTTGAACGTGCAACTTCTCAACACAAAGTTATCATTTCACTTCACCGTCAAAAGAAGGAGATGAAAATACACTTTATAACCAACACAAGAGAGACGCCAACAACACGCAAACACAAAAACTGCTAAACTCCGCGAAACTGTTTGTAAACAACACCAAATTAAACGACTAGATTAGAGCTAGATTGAAAGAAAAGTAATCAATAAACGATAACAAAATAGAAAAAATGTGGCACCTTCGTAAATACACAACGTAGGTGGTGCATGGCAGCAGTTTAAAACGCAACTGAATAAACCTAAGCCCGTATTGTTCCGCCAAGGTTATACTACCTACTAAACGGTGAATTGTGAATAATGAAACGAACCTACGAACCGTAGAGATCTGCGTTGCTTGAACTTTGCTCGTTTACAAATGCACGATGTTTTTGGTCACGGAGATGGAAAGTAGGCGTGACTAATGCTGGTATACTTTTGTACACTTTATCGTCTATGCAATTCTGGGAGGCGACTAAGGATAAAGGTTACCCTTAAATTGGCAGTGTACACTGTGATGTACATTGTCAAATGTTCTTTTTTTTATTTTTTTGTAACTAAAATTTTTGACTTCGTTTCCCTGCAAGAGGCTCGAATTCACGACTTTTTTAATTCTTGCCAATTTAAGGGTTAAGGTATATTTTAGGCGTTTTAGTACCTCTGAGCTTACTTAAAAAAATACTAGAAGTAAATACGTAACTTTTAACAGTCATGGATTTTGATTTTGTCTGTCGCGTTTCGTCAGATCTTCTTACTCCATTTGGGAAAATAGGGGTGATGTATGTGCGTATGTATGTAAGTCTGGGAAAATGTGGGTTGTGGTAAAAACGGTAACATTTTTTCTGGTTTCAAAAATTCAATGCCAAATTAGAGGCATCTTAAAGGACCGAGCGTACTTTAGACACTAAACTTGTTTTCTAAAAATGAACACGACATTAGTTTACACAAAATTTTTTAAGTTATGCGCTTGCGGTACAGGGGTTGAAATGATAGAAATATGTATGCGCGCTTTTTAGTACTGACGTTAAGGGTCGTAGGTAAGTATACATATTTTGGGCTTTTTGACCGCGTCGATATCTTTGATGCCGACTGTATTACTATTTTCAAAACATTCGGCTCGATAGGAAATATCGCAAAGTCTCTGTCTTGCTTTAATTTTGACCAATAGTGTAGTTCACATCACTAGTTTATATCGGTATGTGTGCATCATGTAATAAAATTATCTACGGCAAGCTTCTTGTAGTTTGAGCCAACTAGGAGTGCGTTTCACGGTATGTGGTTGTCTTCTACTCCAGTGAAATAAATAGGTAGCTCACGTCTCTTGGTTTAAGGCCCTGAACGACAGGCGAGTAAAACCGACGGTTTTATGGCTCGTCGGTAAAGCTCGCCAGTGGATCACTGCAAAACCGCTGTCTTAACCAGTTATAACCGGTTAAGACCGCGGTTTTGCAGTGATCGACAGGCGAGTAAAACCGACGGTTTTATGGCTCGTCGGTTTTACTCGCCTGTCGATCAGGGGCTTTAGTCTTAGTTTGACCCTTTTTGGACTAATTCTCAGTGCTTCTAGTTATAAGCATATGACTACTAAGGAAACTTATGGGTTTAGGTACGTTTAAAATTGCGGAGCTTTTCGTATAGGTAAATTTCGGAAACTTGGCACAACTTCGTGTGGTGTTCAAGTTTTGTAAAACGTACGTTACGTTGCGGTACATGGGCGGGAGGAGGGTTCAAAGGTTCAAACAACGCGTTACGTAACATTGTTTTTTATTTGAATAAAAAATAGGGGATTGAATTTTCCTAAGTTGGCCACGTTTAGTTTATAGATTTTAAAGGGGATCCCTTGGTTACATACGTCACTTTTATCGTGGGAATAAAATATCGGGGGAATCCCCCGTCAGTATTGTAGGTATGTCATTTTTATTTTGTTTTCGATGTCAGTATCCGTTCATGTTTACGCAGAAACACATTGCTGTAGGTATTTGTGCAGAAAAATGTAAAGGCGCGTTACATATCAACGTAACGTCTACGTTTGTTAACTTTAAATTTCTTATATCCCTTATGACTTTTTCTGTCAGGTGGATGTCGGCTCGGGTTTAGAATAGCACCTCGCCATTTCTTACGTAGACGTCGTAAAGACGACTCAGGAAAAATATGTATCTAACGGTATGCTTATTACGCGAGAGACTAGCACCTATTCACTATTGTACCAATTAACCTAAAAGTATGCTAGAAAAAAAAATGAGTATGTAACGTTTTGTGTGCTCTGTTTACGAACTTGCTAGTTCCCTAGTTATGCTACATTCTTGTCGCTTAATAGACATTCGAAACGGTTTTTTTTTACTTTTTTTGAATAAAATGGTAAACAACACCTTGCTTTGAAAACACCCATTTGCATCTTACATAAACTGCAGCGTTGACCATAACTATGCAGTTGTTACTTGACCTACTTTTATTTGGAGCAGTGTTTTATCTTGCGACCGCACAGCGGCCATTCATGTCGTGAAGGACAAACCGAGTATTACTGTTTCAATGTAAGACAGTAATAGATAATTTACCTAATTAGTTACGATTATGTTTTTCAACAGGTGACTATGTTAAGCCAGTTTCACTGTCGATGGCATACATACCTATTTTCTTTTTTTTGCGTTGTAAGGATTCATTCATTGCCAGTAATAGTAACCTAAAAGCGATCAGTGTTGCCATTAACAAAAGTTGAAGTTGAATTTTATTATGTTTTTTTTTTTATAAATAAAAAGCAGCGGGTATCAGTTAGTTTTAAAAATACTCATAGTACAGTTGCTGCTCTTACTTACGTATCCAGGCAGTTTCGGCTTTTTGATTGCGCACAACTATATTATTACTAGCTTTTGCCCGCAGGTCCGCTCGCGTTAAATTCGGGGTATCACAGAAGAGATAGCACACATACCAATTTTATAGCTTTCTACATTGAAAACTCCTCACTTTAGGGAAATGGGGGGGTTTTGAAGAGACAAAATGTAGCCTATGTCACTCTCCATGCCCTAAACTATCTCTACCTAAAAAATCACGTCAATCCATCGCTCCGTTTAGCCGTGAAAGACGGACAAACAAACAAACAAACACACTTTCACATTTATATATTGGTACGGATTAACAGTCACCAGCACCAATCCTCCTTTAGTACTTTATGGCACATGCCTTTTATATTGACTAGTTCACATTCCATGTGTGAGTACAATATGTAACACAATACAATATCACTACCTTGACACATGATCTGGCTAGTGTAGGGATTCTGCCCACACAACTGGAGTTATTATGAATGAGAGGCTAATAGTATGTTGCAAGGTGTGAATAATTGTCACTAATTGTAATTGATACTTGTTGAGAGGCCCTAATATCAGTGTTATGTTGAGGTCACAGTGACTATTTGTAAATTAAGAGATGAAATTGTATTATTTTAAAATGAAGTAAGTGTGGTTATAAAAAAAGTGAACATGGATAATTAGAACAGTTTTTACAATGAAAAAAATACTACACCTTCTATCTAGTAGGTAAGTAATCAAAATCATTAACCCCTCCCATGCGGGAAGTGAGAAATATAGTGCACTCCAATTTCTCTGGTCTACAAATTATGCTGGTTATAACAGAAATATAATCATAAAAAGAGCATTATATGTGTTTAGACATATGAAGGGTCCAAACCAAAATGACAACTACCTGACTAACTAAAGGATGTTAGCATAGAAATCAAAATGCAACAATATGCCTTGCAATGCAAATTGTACCATCGCGAACAGGGATTGTTGAGCCACTGACCTATGTTTGTAACTTGGTCGTGTAATACTAATCCAATAGCTGACATCTAGTCTGTCACATCGGTCATTGATTACACGTCTAAATTGCGAACAGTGGCAAGTGGCTCAACAATCCCGGTTCGTGACTGTACATGCAAGCAACTCTATTGACTTTACTGTTCTTTGATGTAGACAGTTTTATGTCATCATGAATCAATTACTACAGAAAATATTAGTTACCAGATTGAACATTAAACTACTGTGAGGCTCACTCATGTTGAAAAATTTTACGAATAACTGACGTTTATTAAATCGAGTTTAGCTCAACATGTTTCGGGCTAATTCGTAGCATCTTCATCTTCACCTTCACCTTCATCAGTCGCGCGAAGAGAGCGGTGGCGCGGAGTGCACGTTTGGCAGTAGCAGCCGCCCCGGCCCCTAGATGAAGGGCTACGAATTAGCCCGAAACATGTAGAGCTAAAGTCGATTAATAAATGTGAGTTGTTCATATATTTTTTTAACATAGATACCAGATATTCAGACTGAATACATTTTGTATCTATCTTAATTTTGTTAGTGCATGTCACAGCTTATGAGTACAACAGTTAACTTTAACAACAAAGAATTACCTTATCTTTCCCTTTTAATTTCTCCTTCTTCTCTTTTTCCTTTTTCTCTTTCTCTCGCTCCTTTTCTCTTTCCTTCTCTTTTTTCTTCTCCTTTTCGGTCAACTCTTTTTGCTTGGTAACATCTTCAAGAACTTTTTCCTTGTCACGCGACTTTTCGCGTTTTTCTTTGCTCTTTGTGGGGAATTTGAACGACTTTGTTTTCTTGTTTTTCGATGGACTCCTGTTGAAGGTCAGTTTTGAATTAATTTTATTCTGGACACGTCATGTGAGATTATATTTAAAGTTATCAATCTTTTTACATTTATTCTTGATTATATATTGATATACCGCAATGAGGAATAATTATTAATGATTCCTTAACCCATCACATGTAGGAATTAAATACATAGTGCATTCCAGTTTCTTGTTTCAATGTCTACAAATGTCTACAAAAAAAAAAAAAATACAAAAAAACTTTTTAAACAGAAAACAGATCCATATCTAATCATTAGAAGTGAAACCAAAAGGATAACTTGAGAATGTTACTCACTTTGTGTCTGTGTCCTCTTCTGGAGAACTGTCCCCTTCTAGTGCTGCATACCCTCTATCTTTCTTTTCTTTCTTTTCTTTCCTTCGTCCCAGAAGGTCCTTTTTGCTAGGTTTGTCATGATCATCGCTGACTGAAAAGAAACAACACACCCAATCAATTTTATTACTGGGTATTTGTTTTATAAACTTTGATGAGGTTACAAATAGCTTTATCATACTTAGTCGTAATATTTTATTTGCCCAGCTATGTAGAAAATATACTCAAAATGTTAAGTCAAAAGGAAAAGGCAAATTGTTTACGTGAAGACGTGTAAATCCGCAGTCCTAATTGGTTACTTACAGTCACTCTCATTACTCTTGCGTCCGGTTTCCGAGGCATACAGCCCAGGAAAGTCTTTTTCCACGTCTGGACTTTCAAAATCCATTGTAAACGCACTAAAATACTGCAATTATTTATCAATTTCCTAATTTACGTTTTTGTGACCATTGTATTAATCTGATTTTGACATTTTAGAGGTGTTTTTATGATTTTTACGCCAAAATTTCTTCGAAGTGTTAGTTAGTGTTGCCATTGCCAAGATATTTTTTAATTCAAGCTACTCACCACTAGATGACTCTAAGATCAACACGAAAGTGGAAATAATTATGTGGAGCTACATCTGTTCTGTGGTATTGTTTACGTTGAGATTTACGTGTAGTGTGAAATGTCAGTCGAGATGTCAGTATTATTTTGATTCGGGAACACTTTGAAAAAATTAATAAGTTTTATCTGGTTTAAAACTCATAAACTCATAACTCAGCTTAAAATCTATGAATCGTAAGCATTTGTAATAAAACCACAACATATTACAAAAAAAATACTAGTCATTAACAGACTTCATTTTATTTACATCATCATCCGATTCAGAACAAGTGATTTCATGACAACTACGAATTTTGTTTTACAGGTATTTAAATTGTTCTAATGGCCTGGTTCGCGGACCTCGCCGGTAAGGCTGAAAGCCTGCTCAACAACCTGGATGAGCAAACTGGCGCAGCGTTGCGAAACCATAATGGGGCCAAAAAGAAAGAACCTGTTACGGAATTTAGTAATCGGCGATCACCTAGGACCGCGAAGAAACATCCTGTAGTAACTGAAACGAAATCAAATAACAATCGTCCTACACAAAGATTATCACCAAATTTTAGATTGTCCAGGTCACAAACAAAAGAAACCACCCAAAATGTAAAAGAAATTAAGAAGGTCAACAGAACTCCAAAGAAGCAATTATATGATATTGACCATTGCCCTGACACTTTGGTGGGCGATACTAGGACTGCGAATGAGGTTTATGATCAGTTTGGACTCAAACACAGAAGTAAGCTGATGTTTTTATGTAGTGATTTGTTGGACTACTTAGATTAAATACAACTTCGTTGCAATAATTATTTTATTAATTGATTGAGTCAGGTGTTTATTTACTGAAGTCTATAGCAATGAACTGTGGACCTTCACCCGGAACTTAATTTTTTTTTTTAATTTCATGCAGATATAGAAATTACAAAAAATATTCAAAACCTATATGTTATAAGTGGCCACATGGGCGTAGCCAGGGGGGGGTTTTGGGGGTTCAAACCCCCCCCGAAAAGTTCAGGCTCCCATACAACAATCGTGATATTTTTGGGTCCGACTCGCACTTGGCCGATTTTTTTTTGGTCAAACCCCCCCCCAAAACTAAATTCTGGCTACGCCCGTGAGTGGCCATGAAACATGAAATAGTCATGGTTTTGTCTATGTAACATTTTGTGTGTTCTGCCTACCCCATACAGGCGTGATGTATGTATACAATATGTTAGATGTGGCCATAAAGCATGAAATGCTTATGGTTTTATCTTTGCAGCATTTTGTTTCCTCTACACATTTATAATAATTTTTATGTACAAATTCTTTAGAACTGTTTTGACCACAGAAGGTCCAGCATACCTCATAAAGGACAAATTATTCAGTGGAAAACTAAAAACTGGAAATTTTTGTCTGGGTCTGGGGTACAAAATTCAAAATAGTTATTTAATCACTCCTTACAATGTTAATTTAAGTTTTAACATTATATTTTCAGGACTCAGTTTACCATGTGACTTAGAAGTGATGCGACAGGACAGTTTTACGTACAGAATGCAAAACTTAGAGGTAGAAAACGCTATGTTGAAAAATGAACTGAATGTTATGAACAGAGAAGTGACGGAGTTGCTTGACCGATTACGGAGGACGGAGGATGGTAATAATGTAGTTAGAGAACAAGGTATTGTTTTTAGACTGTAGTGTTTATTATATTAAAGTAATGTATTTCTTTGATGTGTGAACAGTTGTGTGATTCTACATCATGTAGGTCCCTGTAACTTAGGGACAAAAGCATTACAGATACTCAAGAGGATGTTATACTTAATACTTAACCCCTCGTATGCGGCGCAGCCGAATTTTTCTATGTATTTGTATGGAGCAGATATGTTCGTAAGCATACAGCATTAGCATTTGTCTTAGAAGTCTTAAGAACTTAAACCTGGCCTTTATGCTCAAAACACATTTACTGAGTAATCCAGGTGACACCAACATTGCAGCCAGTGTTAACTAGTACTAAGACTACTATAAAACTAAGACTAACTTTAAAATAACAAGAGAAAATTTAGTTGACAATTTTTATATTAAAGAATGACCACAGCTAAGAGAAAAGAAAGAGTAGAAAAACAAAAGATTACAAGTTGACACAATTCTTAGCTCAAATTTCAATATTAAAAAGCCAACAACATTAAAAAAGTGTGCTTGTTTCTCCAAGGCTAAACTTAAATTTTTTTCTTGTTTTCACTTTTTACTTTGAAAATAAGCTTGATAAAACTAATTAGAACAATTTATAAACATATTTTCCCGACCAACTAAAGAAAAATCATGATTTCAGATTCCCAGAAAAAGAATAATAGGCTTGAAAATGCTGACATTCAGATCCGTAGACTGGAGTTGGACAATGACGCGTACACGGCACAGTTTGAGCTCCTAAAGAACAAGATCAATGACCTGACGACTGTCGAGATTGTCAAGCTGAGGGAGCTGAACCAGGGCTTGGAGCTTGAGGTTAATCTCCTCAGGGAACGGAACAAGGAGTTGGAAGATCTGTAAGACCATCTTGTTTTTACATACATACATACATAACCGTCACGCCTTATTCCCTGCGGGGTAGGCAGAAACAACAGAGCGACACTCGCATCTATTCTAACATACTTCTCTTGCTTCACTCAAATTCATCACTCTCGTCATACACGCTCGACGGTTTTGGGTACTCCTAATTTGGGCTTTGTTTTTTAAACTTTAAGGTACAAATAGAAAGTAGAAATAACAATCGCGGATTCAGATGCACGCCTAAAATGGCGGCTAAAAATAGGCAAAAGAAAAGCGATGAAACATTTGCCACCCACATGGTCACTAATGATTTTTTTTGGAAAATACTTTACAAGGGTAAGGTGCTGTGCTCGACACTGATCCAATACATGGCACTTGCAACAATGTCATAGCAAGACAGGTGACAGATGACAGATGGGTGTCGTCTACTAGCCGTTGAGGCGTCGAGCATTGGTACATTTACCTAATACTTGACCACTGGTTAAAATATTTACGGTCAAGTTCCGGCCACCTGTATATTCCAGTGTAGTAAAAATCTATTTTAAACATAAAACTACCGTGAGACTCACTCGTGGTGAAAAAAAATGGAACTACTCACGTATTATATACCGAGATTAGCTCGACATGTTTCGGGTCAATACGTGACCCATCATCTGGAGCTACGCGCCACAGCAACGGACAGACGCGCACTGCGTGCAGCCGCTCTTTCCGCGCGACTACTAGGCACAGCTAAAAATCTAATAATAAACGATACAAACTAACTATATCTTCCTCAGTGTGCGACAACTCAATGACAAAACAACCGAGCAGGAAGCCACAAAAACAAAACTAGAAAATGAACTGCGGCACGCACAGACGACAATTAACGAGTTACAGAGCAACTTGGAAAAGACTACGGGGGAATGTGCCAGGCTTGAGAAGGAATGGGACGCTTACAAGCTCAGGGTGAAGAGTATGCTGTTCGCTAAAGACAAGGAGATCAAAGGGCTGCAAGAAGGACTGAACTTAACCGAGGATACTAAGATACTGATTGAGCAAATAGAGGCTCTGAAGTAAGTTGACATTTTATTTTGAGGACAAATCAGTTGAACACTCAGTTTGAGTTTGAAATATTTTACAACCAATTGTAAAGAAAAATACACATGTATCGTCGAACCAATTGATTCCTGACCCATTATAGAACCTATTCACAGTAAACGTCGTAGTGACATTGCATTGCTCGACAGGCGAAATCTCAATAACGTTTACTGTGACAACGTTCTACGATGGGTCAGGAATCAGTTGGTTCGATGGTACATGCATACCTACATACATTACGCCTGTTTCCCTAATGGGGTAGGCAGAGCACAAAAAACGTTATATGTATAGATAAAACCATGCCTATTTCACGTTTCTTGGCCACTTCTAGCATATGTTTTTTAAGTTTAGAGTTGGTAGGTACCTATAATAGTGACAGGTTGCTAGCCTGTCGCCTAAAATATACTTTGACATAATTTCCGTGTGGTGTCGGGTTTAAAATAACTCTTCTCCATTTCTTCCGTGGATGTCGCAAGAGGCGACTAAGGAATCAGGTTAAAGAAAGTTTACACTCCGTAAATATCATAAACTACGGGCAGTAGTGAAGTTTTACCGGGGACCCCACTTTCCACATTATTGAAAAAAAAGTGTCTTTAAGTGTATGTCCATTGCCATGATTTCTGACTAAGATGTTGATATCCCTTCTGTGTAGGGAAGAACGCGAAGTGTTGTCAGAATCGCTGCAACGCCTGCGGAGTGAGTGTGCGGAATCACGACGGCAGGCGGAGCAGTTTGAAGCCCGCATCACCACTGCGGAGCGGGTGGTGACGGCCCTGAGAGACGCCTTGAGGGACGAAAGAGGGGCTAAAACAAAAGCCGAGCAACAGAACTTAGTGAGGGCGAAGGTACGTATCATAATCGAAGCCTCCAACGTCGGGGTCATAAAGACTCAAATAGAGAGATCTCTCTCTAGGCATATGTTATGTCTGGGGATAGACGTCCACAGAGAAAGTTGGAAGTTGTATTTATGCAATCGATCTGCGAAACTTCGTTGGCGCCATGTAGGATTACTATTTGACAGTTAGTTTGGCGTTTATAGTAGAAGTTCGGCTATTCGACGATAGGTGGCGGTAGGGCGCTACAGATTCATTTGTAAATAATTAGATAAACACCAAATTAAAAACTAACAAATTAGCTCAGGGACCCAAAGACCCAAAGAGGGTCTTAGCTTCCGAAACGAGAGTACGTCATCTGTCCCGATCATGCGCAGCCTCTTGCCAGTCGTAACCAAAAAAAAAAATGGTGAAGTACAAAAAGCCGGACTTTTCCCTTAAAGGATCCCTTAAGAGGCAGAGAAGAAACTTTATTATTGTTACCGTCAAAAAGAGAGGCTGCATTAATCATGGCGAAGAACGGTTGGTATATTAACAAAATATACCCTCCCCCTGGCTACTCTCGTGGGTGCTTTACACCAATTTCATCTCACAGGAGCTTAAAAACCTACAAATGGAGACGAACCACACAATATCATCGCTGCATGCAGCTCTACGGGACAAAGAGAACGAAATAACCCGACTGAGGGAGGCCTCGGTTCGCAGTACAGATACGAGTGCCCTAAACGTGGCTGACTACGATGACATGCAGGAAGCTATTGACAACGAGAAGATACATTACTTGACGCAGACGCTGGTCCAGAAACAGGGGAAGATCGACTCGTTGCTGGCTGAGAATAACATGATGAGGATTCAAATGGAGAAGCTTGAGGTGAGTTTTACTATAGCGTCCTGAGGCCCAATGTAATTTATTTAGTAGTCAGTCATTTTCATTTATTGCCGTTATTGCTGTAGTATGTAAAATGTAAAAACGGAATAATTTTTGACTTTTTTCTTAATGACACTAAGCGTCGCGACGGTAGAGGGCGCAAGACGCGGGTGATGTTCGACCTTGCGAATATTATTATTGATTATTGATATATTGAAAATGTCATCTACGTCTAGGACTGTAAAGTGTGCCAACTGTAATATAGTTATTTGTGAAGTGCTTGCATACATTCAAAATAAAATTGATGTTATGGACAATGAAAGTTTAATTAAAATATGTTCAACGGCATTTACAACGGAGGAAGTGGAATGCGCGAAAAATATGCTTTTTGATGCAGTTAAAACGAGTAAAAGGAAGATATCCAGAAGAAAAGACGGTAAAATAATCAGAGATCTGGAAGACATCATCGTGTTGTTTAAGGAGATTGATCCCGAACTGTTACCAGTTTTCGTTGCACGGGACCTTAGTAAGTTGCCGCCTGTGTCATTTGATCACATAGATGTGACCGCCTTACTCAAGGACATTGTGCGGCTTAAAACGGAGGTACAGAATATTAAGAGTACGTGTGCCACAACACAACAATTGCAGGAGTTGGAGAGAAAATGGCACGAAAATAAATATGGATCGTTAGTATCGAACCAGGCTAATGTGAATAATAAGAGGGGCGCATGTTTGCTTAATAGTGGTCCAATGGCGTTTTTAACTCCTAATAATTGTCATCCTGTTATCGTCGATAGTAACAACAGCCAGCAAGCGATGAGTCATCAGTCTTTTGAATCGCAACAGCTGACGGAGGCTCAGGCGCAGACAAGATCGCAGCTTGTGTGGCGGGTGGGAGATGCGTCATCTCAGTCACGCACCGGTAATTCGCCGTTGTTGTCTCGCTTGCATACGCCTGAAGTTGATTTTAGCGGTGAGGTAGTTTTGCAACATGACGTTGAGGATGATAGCAAGCGATTCTCGCCCATAGCTGCTACAGATACGGTTGTTATTCCCGTGGATAAAAATGAAGTGCGGGTAGATTACAACAAAGCAGAAAATGTGTATAGACCGATAATTGTAAACAATAATGAACCAGGAGTATCGAAACGTTTGTCGTTTTCCGCGATGTTAGCAAACAATAAAGGAGAGGAATGGAAAACAGAGAAGACAGATGGGAAATGGGAAACTGTGCAACGTAGACGTTTAAGAAATCGTTTTACTGGGGAGCTGGGTCGTGCGAAACTGGATGACAAAAAGAAATTTAAGGCGGCTGAAACAAAAATTCCAGTGTATATTTCAAATGTGCACAGAGACGTATCCGGGGACGATATCGGGGAATACATATTTCAAAAGACAAGTGAAAAAGTTTCGCTTATTAAAATGAGAATGCGGCAACCGAGAGAGTATAACTCGTACAAGATGTTTGTGTGCAGTAACAAACTTGACATGTTTATGGACAGTTCACTATGGCCGGCAGGTGTCGTTTTCAGACGTTTTGTGAATTTTAGGGACACTCAAAATGATGTCGTTGCGCCGTGTCGAGTATAAAGAGTGTGTGTGTTTATTTATTTATCTATTTATTTTGACATTTTTGACATTTAAATTACTGGTTCTGACATTTCAATTTTAATTTTTTTTTTTTTTTTTTTTTTT
>BHDV01008711.1:115735-140293 GCA_005406045.1 Adoxophyes honmai | reverse complement strand
GTTCCCACATCGAGCAGGAATCACTAGTTTATTCTAATTATAATTTGTAATTTGTAATTTTTGAATTAAAAGTTTAATTATAATTTTGGTTTTTTTTGCAACCTCCGTCTGCTGCTATCGTATTTCCAATCACCTAGTCCCAAATTAGGCAATTTAATGCCTGTGTTATGAGTACTAGAACTAGACAACGGATACATACATATACATACATACATATAATCACGCCTAGGTTCCTAAAGTAGGCAGAGCACACGAAACGTGAAATAGACAACGGATAAACTTACCTATTTATAGATAGACATCCAAGACTCGAAAGCAAACATTCGTATTCATCATAGAAACATCTGCCCCGACCGGGGATTGAACCCGGGACCTTAAGCTTCACAGTCAGGTTCTCTAACCGCTGGGCTATTCGGTCGTCAACTAAGTAACATCATCATCAATGGCCTCTTCCGTCTACGGTAACAGATGCTTTAAGTATTGTCTGATAGGCACTTCATCTCGTGGCTGTATAAGCCGATGCGGGAGCGGCAAGGTTTTCGGCACGCTCGGCAGCAGAATATTGCAGCAGGTGGTAAACTGCTGGCCCTCCTCTTACGTGCATTGGCTCGGCCATTCTCGGTCGAACGAGCCGAGCCGATTGACGTCTGTTCGCCCTTATTGCGTTGACATAAAGCTTTTTCTACCTGCATTTTGCCGAAAAGGCGTCGACTAATGTGGGGAGACCCATAAACGATAGATGGCGATGGTGCTTGAGTCGCTACAATTTGTTCCAGCGCTTCCTAAAGTTTTAACAGGTGGGCCCCGAAATATAACGCATGCTACTGCCCAACAATCAATCTTTTTTTTTTAGACGATCAAAAGGTAGAATCAAAGAGTAGGAAATTTTGAAACCGACGTTCTGTTCCTTTCGATGGGTAGTTCAATAGACAGCCAACTACAGACGACTGGCAAAGCTAAATCTTCAACGGTAAAAAAAACGAGAATTTTCTTTTTGGACCCACCGTCACGGATCTATATCTGAATCTCTAAATTTTTACCTATTTTTGCATTTTCTGGTTTCATTTAAGCTATAGGTAGGCATGCGTCTAGAAACATTACGATTTGAATGTAGATAAATCAACTTAAAACCCGATTTACCTCCCGCCAACCCTAAATGCAAGAAATCTCATATTTTGCGGGCTTCGCGCGTTAAAATACACCGCTGAATTATTTCACCCTTATTTGTATTGATACTGCACTCCGCTGAGTCGAACACGCGCCGGGGGAAACGGCACCAGTTGTTTTAAGTGCCAATTGGCGAAGGGATTGGTTCCATACAACCTTATGTAATTATGTAATTAGTTAGTAGAGGGAAATGGGTTATACTATCTACACTAATATTATAAAGAGGAAAACTTTGTTTGTTTGTTTGTTTGTTTGTATGTTTGTTTGTTTGTTTGGTTGTAATGAATAGGCTCAGAAACTACTGGATCGTTTCCAAAAATTCTTGCACCATTCGAAAGCCACATTATCCACGAGTAACATAGGCTAAATTTTATGTTGAAGAAAAAGAGGATTCCGTAAAATATTTGGGTTTAGATACCTACATCTACACTAATATTATGAAGATGAAAACTTTGTTTGTTTGTAATGAATAGGCTCAGAAACCTACGACCCCAAAATCCGAAATTTACGCGAACGAAGTCGCGGGCGGAAAGCTAGTCGTTAAATATAGATAAACATCACGGCTATATTCACAAATTAGATAGGCAGACGAAACGTTACTTAGTCAAATATGTGACTGTTTCAGGTTTTCTAGCCGCTTTTAGCACAAATTTAGGTGTAAAAATAGATTAAAGAGGAATAATAGCGATGGGTTGTTCGCTTGTCTTCTTAGCAAACTTTAGTCACCTTTAGTCACCTCTTACGATATTAAGGGAAGAAAAGGAGAGATGAAACAGACACTTGAAATAGTCACATAATATTTTGTTGAAAATTATCGGATAACCCATGTTTAATAAATCGAGTTTAGCTCGACATGTTTATGAATTAGCCCGAAACATGTCGAGCTAAACTCGATTTATTAAACGTGAGTTATCCGATAATTTTCAACATGAGTGAGTCTCACGGTAGTTTAATGTATAATGTCACATAATATTTAGTTGTGTATCTACTTTAAAAGTGAATAATTAAATAAAAATAGAATAAGTAGTAAGCCGTGGTAGCCCAGCGATTCGACCTGTGGCCTCTCAAGTTGAAGATCGTGGTTTCGAACCCCAGGCTCAGAATTTTTCGGAGTTCATGTGCGAAAACGAATTTAATATTTACCACGAACTATTCGGTGAAGGAAAACACCGTGAGACCTGCACACAGCAACGAAGTAACTTAATGATGTGTGTGAAGTTCCCAATCGGCACAGGACCCGCGTGAGAACTGCAACCCAAGCCCTCTCAAACTGGGAGGAGGCCGGTGCCCCGCAGTGGGAGGTTTTTGGCTGGTTTTTTTTTTAAGTATTCAAGGGGGCATAGAAAAAACGTGATTTTCTCCAGTTTTTGTTATGAAGCCCTTCGAGCGCGAGTCCGACCGTTGACCGTTTTTTTATATATTTCGTCAAAAGATAACTGCACGCATGCGGCCGCATGATTAACAGCAAATATCGTACTAATTCCATTCGGAGCGATCCGGGCTGCGGCCGGAGATTTATGGCGAGGGTGGCGCCCGGAGGAACCAGCCTAATGCCTTTTGATGCGGCATCGTAAGCCTTTTTCAATTTTAGCCCCAACTACAAGATCTATATATCCGCAATATCACGTTTAACTATCTGGTTACCCTGAATTTGCTAAACGTGACACTGGATTTTTGAATTCATGTGCTCTGCCTACCCCTCATGGGAATATGGGCGTGAGAATATGTATGTATGTATGTATGTACAAGATCTAAGACGTGACAGTTATGTATGTTTGTATGTACAAGATCTTTAGGTACATTTACACTCAGTCACACCTGTTTTCCAAATGGGGTGGCCAGAAACGCTATTTCGCTTATTTCTTTAGTAGCGTTAGACATCCGCGAAAAACTAAAGAAAAGAGTTGCTCAATAATAATAAACCCCATAGTGTTTATTAATTTCCTTGCAATCAACTCTTGACTGCACAAACAATGTAATAAACAACTCATTTGAAGCGGAGACTAAGAACATATTTTTTTGCAAATTTTGATCTCACTGTAATATCCTGGTGATATAATAATATGAAATACAGTCATTTAACTGGCTGTTACCCGCGACTCCGCCTGCGTAGCATTCATCATCAGCCTATATACGTCCCACTGCAGGGCACAGGCCTCATCTCAGTATGAGAGGGCTTGGGCTACCACGCGGGCCCAGTGCGGATTGGGAACTTCACACACAACGTTGAACTACTTCGTCGCTGTGTGTAGGTTTCCTCACGATGTTTTCCTTCACCGAATACTTAGCTCGTGATAAATATCAAATTCGATATCGCACATAAATTCCGAAAAATTCAGAGGTGCGAGCCCGGGGCTTGAACCCATGACCCTCTGCTTGAGAGGCCACATGTCGAACCGCTGGGCTATCACGGCTGCGTAGCATTGGTTCATCGCAATCCTATAATAATATGATCTATGCATTTTATCCATCACAAAATCGGGAATTCTAGGATAGCCTGCTTGCCTGTTTCGCTTTATGTAAATTATGTAGATTGTATGTTTGTGTTGTTAGTTTATATGGAAAATTTCAGAATCAAAAAATTCCAATTTCATTTCATTTTCATTTAATTTTATTTAATTTTCATTTCTTTTCATTTTCTTTTTCTTTTTCATTTCATTTTATTTTCATTTCAGTTTTAACTTCCAGCATACCCATAAAGTTAAATTTACACCATGATTGAGCAGAGCCCGCTTCTAAGCTCCGGGCCCGCGCTCCGGTCGCCCGTGAACGTCACCTAAGGATTTGTGCCTGGATTTAGCCCATCCAGTTATTTGGCTAATTGAAAATATACGCGAGTCGCCGCGATTACCGTAATACCTTTTACATACTGTTTGCATGTTTGAATAGGGCGTTTAGGGAAAAATCGGGCACAACACGCGGGTGAAATTGTTGGAACATTGTCGTGGTTAGCCGAGGTAGCTTGAGAATTTAGGCTGGTTTTTTTCGACGCAGAAAATATTTTGACTGCATTACAGTTTTTTGGCTGATTTTACATGCGACTTGAATGTTTTATCATTGAGTTGCCGTTTATATACTCAACTGGTAATTCAACTTGTCACCAACGAAGTTTCAAAGATCGGTTGCTTAAATACAACTTCCAACTTTCTCTCAGTGGACTTCGGGCCTCAGGCACAACATCTGGAGTGGAGAGAGGTCTCTCTGTTGTAGAATACCCACATATGTAGAATGTATGATTTATGTCAAGATGTAAACCCCAGTATACAGTCAGCCACAAAGGTATAGTCACGGTTTAAACGCTAAAAAACTTTTAAACTTTTCATTATGGCAATTAAAATATCGATGTCAAATGTGTTTCGGATGAAGGGCTGAAAGCGAATATGCTGTTTGCTACGGAACTTGTTACCACAGAGATTTTAGATTTATTTAAAAATATAACATTACGCAATACCAAAAACAAAATAACTAACTAAAATAATAACTAACTTAAAAACTAGACTATATTTAAAAAAGGGCACCCCCGAGGCATGGTCCCAAAGACGCTGGCAGCGTTTCCTCGCTGTATCGCAATGCTGATGCGTTGAGCGAGGAAGCTGCCAGCTCTTCGGTCTCTAGTTGTATCTACCAGTCGCTTTTAGTTTGTAAAAGGTATTTCAACATTCATAGTGAAATAAAACGGACTTACTCACGTTTTTATATCGAGTTTAGCTCGATATGTTTGTTTACGTAATGATTATTACAACATTGGGACGCTGGTACTACTTGCTCCTAATTCAAGATGCATGAAGTATTCTCATCTTTCATTTGCCATACTTTTAGCTCAAAACACGCTCTAAGTACACATTTTTTGCCCCGGGCAACCCTAAACCAAAAACAATCGTCGTTCATGAAAATTCACTTCGCACACGATACCGCGCTAACTTTTTAATTTTACTTTTTCTCCGGCACAGGTCGCCTATTCGATTGCAGCCTCGAAGTTTCGAATCGACTCGGTAGCCATTTTGCCGCGGGCTGAAAAAGTTCGCCAACTTTCTAGACTTCAACTGGCATGGCTTCGTTTACATATTAAATATTCGTTGAACCAGAAAAAGTGGTTTTTAATTTACAGTTCGACAGCCGTTTTTGTGGGAACTTGTAATATTTGTGGCCAATGATTTTATTACGTCCCAATAAGTTTTTTTTAAAGAGTGATGTTTAAACGTTACTAAACTCGTCGAGAATCTCGACGTCGAGGTGTCAAAATTAGCTGTCATATTGTATGGAAATTTTGATAGCTTGACTACATATAGTATCTCTTAGTAGTTAATGAGTTTGAAATAGAGTAGAGCTGATCGATCGACGAGTTAGTTAGGTTAGGTTAGTTTTTCTTTTTTCTTTTTTCACTAGACAATTTTTTACACCAATCACCTAGTCCCAAAGTAGGCAACTTAATGCCTGTGTTATGGGTACTAGACAACGGATAAACATACTTATATACATATAGATAAACATCCAAGACTCGAAAGCAAACATTTGTATTCACCATACAAACATCTGCCCCGACCAGGGATCGAACCAGGGGCGTAGCTACCGCCGTATCTGCCGTATCAATTATACGGGGCCCCCGGGCCACAAGGGGCCCCAATGTTAAGGAAAAAAAAAAGAAAAAAATCCTTTCCTTTGTGAAAAATCTTCTCCCCCCTATAAAGGGCCCCCAAATATATTTTTTTATACGGGGCCCCGCCAATGCACGCTACGCCACTGGATCGAACCCGGGACCTTAAGCTTCACAGTCAGGTTCTCTAACCGTTTACGTTAGCCATAAAGAAAATTCTGATTAAAATAAACCAAATGGTGGGTCAGACCTAAAGTAATGTGGTTCTTAAAAAGTATAAAATTTGAATACTTAAATTCGGAGTGAAGAGTGAGACTCCGTGGTAAAATTATGTAGGTGTCGAATCAATTTCTCCATACTTATTTTAGGGAACATATAAAATAAACGAAAAAAGCAAGCAAGGCTTTCACAGTTGTAAAATGGAAGCAACAAGCCAAGTTAAGCTCGGAGATTTTTCTACCAAACCATAACGCCCTATTTAACCAAGTATTTACCACATAAGACCCATCCCTACAGTAGTAAATAAGTATTTATACATATCCTTCGAACCTTTTTCAGTCCCCCCCCCCCACTTAACCTGCGTTCTCATTTCCGGCAACATTCCATAAGCTTCCTCCTTGCCGGCTATTTAACAATATTCACAGATCATTTGCTAAAGGCTGGGGCAAAGACTATTTGGAGCAGAGAGGTTGTGTACGAGCGTTGTTTGAAAATAATTATGAGTCTGAGAGAACCGAGAGACTCACTCATCTATACTAATATTATAAAGCGGAAGTGTTTTTTTGTTTGTTTGAACGCGCTAATCTCAGAAACTACTGGTCCGAATTGAATAAATATTTTTGTGGTGGATAAACCATAGGCTATATTAACATCACGCTGCGACCAATTGGAGCGAAGAAAAACAGAAAAATGTGGGGAAAAACGGGATAATTACCCAAAGTCCACGCGGACAGAGTCGCGGGCACAGCTAGTAGTGAAATGTACTTACGTTTTTATAGCGAGTTTTGTTTTTGAAGATTAACAATGTAAGTATGGCTCTTAAGTTTTCATTTAAGTGAACATGTAACTTTTGTTCCTATGAGAATAAAATTCTATAAACCGAAAACCGAAACTGAGTTTAGCTCGCCATGTTAGGGGCCGATTCGTGACCTCTCAGCAGCAGTGGATAAACGGTCACGATTAGCGGCTAGAGGGGAGCTTGCAGGAGAGAAAAGAAAGAATAGTTCACGACTAGGATTTATTCAGTCAGTAAGAAGCCTCCCGACAAGGCAATAGCTCGCGGCACGAGTTTCAGGGAACAGGTTCGAGAGAGTGGTTGATTCAGGAGCTCGGCAGGCACTTCCTCTAACCCACGAGACGGCGGCGAAGCTCCCATGGCTGACGCTGCAGAAGGAGCGCGGGTAGGGTTAGTAGAGCTGCCGTAGGGTGTGACTAGTGGACCGGTAACGGTAACTTAAGTATCAGTGCATCTGAACCTTTATTTAGTTACGCCCATAGAGGACAGAACCAATAGAGAAACAATGTTGGCCACCCAGGCCCGCGAAAGGTTAGTTGATTTCAACTTACTAACGCCTACCGTCACTGTCACAGAAACTGTACAGAGTCAATAACCGTAGAGAAAAAGGCACTAGCGTTACGCGCGATCTTGGGCCGGCAAATAAGAACACAGCGATCGCTTCAATTGTTTGGCGGAATCTTCTCCGAACAAGCAAAATGACATTAATAGGGTCTCACCAAACCAGTCGACGCCTTTTCGGCAAAATGCGGGTAGAAAAAGCTTTATGTCAACGCAATAAGGGCGAACAAGACATGAATTGGCTCGGCCATTCTCGGTCGACCGAGCCGAGCCGATTGACGTCTTGTTCGCCCTTATTGCGTTGACATAAAGCTTTTTCTACCCGCATTTTGCCGAAAAGGCGTCGACTAATGTGGGGAGACCCGTACTCTACGGGGTCTGTCTTCTATGGTTACGTCAGACAAAAACATCACTGTGCAGTCTATCTTCATAATCTGTGGCGACTCATGCTTGCCTGCGTTGAGGTAAACGGCAACGCAACCGGCAGATAGAGATGAATAATGCGTCGACGGATTGCCATCACTCTTGCGGACGTTCGCTTTCTGCTTTTATTGTATGTTTGTGCGTCATGGATATATGGAGCAATTGGCAGCGAAACGAAGCTGTGTTTAATAGAAATTCCTTATTACGGACCGTCTGTACTAACGAGAGAATCACTGTGTTACCTGCTATTACTACTACTTACTTGTTGTTCCTAAACTCTCCGTAGGGAAAGACTCCGATAGAGAGAACTCTCTCCAGGCAGATACCTATTATGCCTGGGGACCGACGAAGTCCACAGAGAGGAAGTTGGCAATAGGGATGATGACAGGGTTAAAAATATATCATTCTAATTAGTCCGTTAGTTAGAATATGGAAAAAAATGAGACACATATTTTTTAGTTTATCAAATAATTAACATAGACAAAGGTACAAATCATCAAACTTCCTGAGTGGGGGCTCGTGACGTCACGTTTGAGTAAAAATCGTACTCAAACGTGACATCACGCGAAACCTTAAGGCTCTGTATTATCGTAATTTTTCGTCTGTCAAATAAAAGAAAAAATATGGGTACAACATTTTTTCGTAGTCTATCTGACGTACTTAATAGTTTTTTCTAGTCATCTAGCCGGTTGTATTTATAAAACTGAACGTCGATACTCCGTTAGCGGGATGTAGGATACCACTTTGACAGCGAGATAGACTTTACGTGTCACTGTCTAACTAGAGACGTCAGAAAGCGATGGGTAGTCTGTCCCGCGCGCGAAACGACTCGTGCGTGTTCCTGTGCTATACTCGTACCTCTTTCATCGATGTTAAAGTCTAGAATTAGCTGCCTAAAGTAGAGTCCAGAATCAGGCGAACTAACTTGACAGTTCATTGTACACAAAAGTTGCCACAGTTTGGCCAGTGCTGTTAATATCGATGTTTAGTAAAAAGTTTTGTTACTATCTTTATTATTGTGTTTGCAATCAAACTAATAATTTTACCAAGTAAATGAATAATAATAACAATTGGTAGAAATTAAAACTACACCAACTTGAATCAATTTTTGTTAGTAAAATCTTACATCCTTCAGATCATATTAAATCGCGGTAAATTGCAGTAGTTCGTCCATATTTGGCAAATATTATGTATGAGTGTGAAAGTTTCGACGAATTACTTGATAAAATATAAATAGAATCAGATTTATAGAAAGCACATAGTAATATCGACATATTTATGTCGACACAAACTTATCACTATTTATTTTTTCCCATGTCTGGCAACATTTTCGGCTGTCAAGTTAGTTCGCCTAATTCTGGACTTCACTTTACGGACCGTAGAATACTAACTTCTCTGCCTATCCCGTCAAATTGTACCAGCTGATTTGCGGTGTTCTACAAAAATACATGTCTGATGTGAAGAAAATATTTTTGCAAAGTAAATATAAAGTTTTTTACTTTTGTTACTTCACTATAAAATCTAGGTGGCTTCCTCGACAGTCATGCAATCGCGTATAGACAAATCATTTGATTTCTGACACACCGTAGGACGTTGTCACAATGAACCTAATAAATATTTACTTTGTCAAGCACCGCAGTCATTATGAGAATTACTTTAAAAAGGTTTTACGTTTAAAGGTAATAGCAACCGTATTAAAATTGAAACCTTAATCTTTATCTGATAAATAGTAAAATAATTTGCGTTTGTGCATAGATAGATAAAATGTATGTCCGTAGATAAAATTACAACTGGAAGTAGGTACCTACCTACTTACTTACTCTGCTTGCATTTATATTTTTAACCGACTTCAAAAAGGAGGAGGTTCTCAATTCGACCTAATTTTTTTTTTTTTTTTTTTTTTTTTTTTTTTTTTTATTTTTTTTTTGTGTGTATGTTACTCGATAACTCGAAAACCCGTGGACCGATTTTCAAAATTTTTTTTTAATCGAAAGGGTATAACTCGAAATTGGTCCCATTTGCACGACACCAGGATCTGATGGTGGAATCTTGGAGAAATCGAGGGAACTCTTCAAATTTTATATGGAGATGTACGGCGTTTTCGGTAATTTGTTGATGAAGTCAAGATTTTACATTCAGTAAACAGAATACTTTCAAAATATTGCTAACTAGTTGTGCCCGCGACTCCGTCCGCGTGGAATAGTGACAAATTTCCCCCGTTTTTCCTACATTTTCCACTGTTTCTTCGGTCCTATTGGTCGCAGCGTGATGTTATATAGCTTAAAGCCTTCCTTGATAAATGGTCTATCCAACACAAAAAATATTTTTCAATTCGCACCAGTAGTTTCTGAGATTAGCGCGTTCAAACAAACAAACAAACTCTTCAGCTTTATTATATTAGTATAGATTTGAAGTCGGTTTTTTTTTGTTTAAAATTATTACACTTTGAGCCATTTTTTGAGAACGCCTCACTTATTATATTATTAGGTGCATACATACGTCCCGCCTGTATTTCCAGATGGGGTAGGCAGAACACACGAAACACTACCTACTTCACTACTGTATGTACTTAATTGTAAGTACATACAGTTTCCGGCAAGTTGGGTGGCGACAGTTTTTGCACTAGAGGTAATTTCGTGCATCGCTTTTTCCAGGAAAACTTTGCAAATTTATATGCCGGTAACTACACAATGTGATATTTATCACCCGCACTAATTTCCTCTGTTCAATTAACATACGGAACCCTAAAAAACGCCGATACAATTATAAACTGGCGATTGAACGTTAAAAATAGTTCGATCAAATGTCAAACCGATTGTCACCGACCGCGTTCTAAATTCAAAGACCAAACAAAAGACCCAAACAGGAACATTATTATGACGTTTACAAGGATTTACCACAAATAATATCGTGTGAATAAACGTGCTATTCTCTTCGCTATTTATTAATAATTATGAATCGAAATCAGTGAGTGGCATAAAACAAAAAAATGAAGCCTAACATGGCAAGGAACAAGGGCCAAGTGTACAGTGTGGGGAACTATCTCATGACGGGGAAGGTCCTCGGCAAGGGACACTTCGCCCGGGTCGAGGAGGCTACACATAGGATCATAGGGAAGAAGGTGAGATTAAAAACTTTAAACCTAACAGATAATTTAACCAATCAGAGCGCTCCGTTGTGGCGGCACCGGACTCTATCAACCAATGAGTGAGAACTTGGACTGTGCTTTCTTTTTGTTTCGCGAGCTCAATCGAACATTATTTATAGTCCCGTGCTTACGTTGTTTGTTTTCTATTCAGATTTAATTGACCATTGCTTAATCGAAGTTCAGAACATTGACAGGTTATTCAGTATTTATAGATGCAATTTGATTAGAGATTACCTGTGGATGATACGCTATTTATTAAAACCGATGTATGATTTAGTGGTAAAGTACTTACTTATAGCTTATTTTCGACAGATTTGAATTGGCTTGGTGTAGAGTTACTTTAATTCTATAATAATTAACTCTCTGGAGTAGCTAAGCCTACTTTTATTGCTGCTGTACTATGTTGCAACCACGTTTTAACCTATTATCTGTTTTTCGAGACACGCATCACTTTGTTGTTTACCGCTTAGCGCGTGTTCAGGTAAAGTTGTTGATTTTTTTTTCAAGTGCCATTGAAGATAGGTATAGTTTGTCCCTTGCTTAGGGAACCATTGACGATGCACTGTGCGGCAATAATAACATTCATAGTATTCGTACTGGCATCCTGAATATATTTAAAAAAAGAGATGGACATAATTTCCTACTGACTCCTGCCTAGGGTGGCGTCTCAAACTTATAGCATTGACGGGCAAGTGTATTGGTATAGAAAATTGCTGATATCAGGGTATTTTTTGACCCACCTTGGCTTTTTTAGACACTAACTACTCTTCCCTTTTATATTCATCGAAAATACTCGAAAGGTATTTTGTATGTTCAAATGCCTCTCATCTTTGACAGCGGGTCACAACGCATTTATGCCTTCATTACACGTACCAAGTAGAGTGGCGAGAGAGTGTTCTCGGCCGAGTACTCGGTTCGTGTGTACTATTGTTTTCATAGAACACACGAACCGAGTACTCGGCCGAGAACACTCTCTCGCCACTCTACTCGGTACGTGTGATCAAGGCATTACGTGTTGGTAGCACTGAATGCGTTAAAGGAATGTTGAACTGAGCCGTACGATTTTATGACATAACATTACATACAGTCCCTCGTATGTTCATAAATAGGGTAGGCAGAGCGCGCAAATATTACATGGTCATAACCATGAACATTTCACAAATCATTATCACTTCTAGCACCATTTTTAGGTTTAAAAGCAGATAAGAGGCATTTACAGTGTGGAGTGGCCTTTAGAACAACACCTCTCCGTTTCTTCCATCGTAAGGCGCGACTAAGCAAATAAGTTAAGGTATATTTTAGGCGACAGGCTAGCAACCTGTCACTATTATACCTGCCAACTTAGAACCTAAATAGTATACTAGAAGTGGCCACGAAGCCCGAAAATTTCGTGTGCCTACCCCATCTGGGAATAAAGGCGTATGTATGGTACAGTCAAGAAAATTAATACCTGTGCCACTTTGAATCTTTTCATAGTGAGATCCATATTGCTTTGATTAGTAGAAAGTACGGTATGTCACAGTGACATTTCTTATGAAAAGGTACAAAGTGGCACAGTAATCAATTTCCTTGACTGTACGTATGTAAAAGAGGCATAACAGTACCCAGTATGCCTATTGCCTAAAATATGTTTTATGGACGAGGATCTAAAGGTTTATATCCCCAGGTAGCGATAAAGATCATCGACCTGACGTGCATCAAGGAGGAGTACGCGCGCCGCAACCTGCACCGCGAGCCGCGCGTCATGGCCAAGCTGCGGCACCCGTGCATCGCCGCGCTCTACGAGACCATGATGGTGAGTTGCTGCAACTGTTGCGCGCTGTGCGTGCAACGCTACACCCTGTCTTTTGTACCAATAGTACATGATGGAGATACTTAGCGTAAGGAATCTAAACAATACTCTAGGCTATAGACAAGGAAATTAGAAGAAAGATGATAAAGACTTTTCATATCTTTATAATTTAATTTTAGATTTATAATGTAGAGTCCTGACCTTTTACCTGAACCTATTTACAGTGAATAGTCATGAATAAATTGTTTCGACAGTGTGTTGTGTGTAGTATAGTTACCGGCATATAATTTAGAAAAATTTTGGTACCTGGAAAAACCGATGCGCGAACTTACTTGTAGCGGGGACAAGAAATCTTGCCAAGTTGATGTCGAGGACTAATTACCTGTGTGGAGTCGGGATAGAATAGCACCTCTCTATTTCTTCAATGGATATCGTAAGAGGCGACTAAGGAAATAGGTTTAGGTATGCTTTTGGCGACAGGATAACAACCTGTCACCAGGGGCGTAGCTACCAAGGGGCTAGGCGGGGCAGTGCCCCGGGGCCCTCAAGCTTAGGGGGCCCCCGAACTATCGAATTCTGGGGGGGGGTGCCACCCATGCTAGCTACGCTACAATAATCAGTTTACAAGTTTACATAGGTATGGGGTCCCATTTTTTTATTTGCCCCAGGGCCCTTGGTTACCTAGCTACGCCACTGCCTGTCACTATTATACCTCTTCCATCTCTTCTTAAACCTAAAATTATGCAAGAAGTAGCCAGTTAGTAGTGACAGATTGCGAGACGTGAAATCATGGTTTTGTCAATGTCATGTGTCGTGTGTTCTGTCTAACCCAGGGAACACAGGCGTGATTGTATGTTTTTGACTGATTACCTGTTCTATTGTTGGCAGCACGGGCCGCGGTTGTACGTGGTGATGGAGGCGGCGGGCGGCGGCGACCTGTGCGCGCACGTGCTGGGCGCGCGCGGGCCGGCGCGCGGGCTGCCCGAGCCGCGCGCGCGCACGCTTGCCGCGCAGCTCGTGTCCGCCGTGCGGCACATGCACTCGCGCGGCGTCGTGCACCGGTGAGAGCGTATCTTAAGGCTCTTGATGAAAGCAAATCTATCTTAGGGCACCTTCACAATGGACGGAAATGCCAGATCTTTCGAGACGGACGGCAATACATTATATTGCATATAAATTAGGAGGCACACGATGACGAAGGTCGGTAATTCCATCACAGACTGCTCGTTCCTGGTTAGCGCTACACTTGACAGAAAAGCCGCGGTAGTTAATCCATTACCAAACGTAGCAGCAACACTTGATATTTAGTGCAAGATTAGCAGATTAGAGTAGATTAGTCGACAAATGGTTCAGTGTCTAATACCTGCGCGGGCCGGCGCGCGGTCTTCCCGAGCCGCGCGCGCGCACGCTCGCCGCGCAGCTCGTGTCCGCCGTGCGGCACATGCACGCGCGTGGCGTCGTGCACCGGTGAGAGCGTATCTTAAGGCCCTTCACGGAAGCAGATCTATCTAAGGGCACCGTCACAATGGACGGAAATTCCGGATCATCACTCCAACACTTATTGCATATAAATAAACGGGCACACAATTTCGAAGGTCAGTCATTCCGTCGCGGACCGCTGCTCGCTCCTGGCTAGCGCTACACTCGACGGAAATTCCATCGCCCCGCGGGAGCCAATCCGTTGCCATACGTAGCAGCCACACTTGATGTTCAGTAGGAGATTGTCAGTCGACAAATTGCTCAGTGTCGAACATCCTGTGCGCGCACGACGTGGTGCACTGGTGAGAGTGAGCTATTATAGGGCCTGCGCCCACTCAGCGTTGTTTAGTGGCGTCTTACGAACGTCAGTGTCTCCGTAACTTCTGCGCAGCGTCGGCGCGGTTTCCGCACTGACACATTGACGCGAATACTGCCTGAAAGAGTCAGGAATATCTCTATGTAGCGTTTAGTACGCTCTGCTTACCCTATTTGGAAATACAGGCATTATTAGGATGTTACTTAAATCTATTTTTATGATTGCAGTGACTTAAAAATGGAAAACATCATGTTAGACAGCACAAAACAGTTCATCAAGATTGTCGGTGAGCACTGTTTGTTTTTTGTTTTTGGCTATAACAATAATTACGAAGTCCGTCTGGAAAAAGTGAAAATACATGGAAATTTTGCGCTTAAAATCTTGCCGAGTTAAGATTCCGGGGAATGTAACAGCCAACAGCCGTTCCGTATGTTTGATCTATCCATGGTTTAGAGATGGTAGATGATGTATGGGTCATAATATAAGTAGTTTTCCTGTCTAGCCCTTTTAGACATAGTCACTATCTCGAAAAGCAACCATATTGTTTAGACTTACACACGATAGTTTTGACCACGTCCGAAAGGGTTAGTAAGCTAAACCGTGGATAATTGAATATTGGGACGTGCCATAAGACCTTTTTCTGTCCAGATTTCGGTCTCTCGAACGTGTGGAGCAACGGCGGAGCCCTGCGGACGCCGTGCGGCTCGTTGGAGTACGCGGCGCCCGAGCTGTTCGTGGACGGGCGCCGCTACGGGCCCGAGGTGGACCTCTGGAGCATGTTAGTACCTGTCGGCCGACCAGTTAGCTAGCATATCGTCTGCGCACTAAGGCTCTCTACCCCTTTCTAACCGATTTAATACGGATCGTGGAGTTCATTTAAGACCACACTTAATTTAACGTCAGCAAGGTTCAAAGAAGAACCAAAGTCACCGATATCGCTCGAAGAATCGCCAAACTTAAGTGGCAGTGGGCAGGGCACATAGCTCGTAGAACTGACGGCCGTTGGGGCGGAAAGATTCTAGAGTTGCGTCCACGTACCGGCCGGCGCAGCGTGGGTAGGCAAGGTGGACCGATGACTTGGTGCAAGTCGCGGGAAGCCGCTGGATGCGGGCAGCGCAGGACCGGTCATTGTGGAGATCCTTGGCCTATGTCCAGCAGTGGACGTCTGTCGGCTGATAATGAAGATGATGATGAAGGTTCAAATTCAATTGAATTTAACCCTACGATAGTATCAAGTTAGTGTAATGTGGGCGATGGGCTAGCAACCTGTCACTGCAATATCACGTTTAATCATCTGATTACCCTAAAATTGCTAAACGTGGCACTGGATTTTTTAATTCATGTGGTCTGCCTACCCCTCTTGGGAATACAGGCGTGACAATATGTATGTATGATAGTATCAACCCAATCGTAAAGGGTTAAAAAATTCAAATTCATGGTACCAATTCAAATACAAAGTCCAGCAAATTCCTCCCCCTCGCATCCTAATTCTAAAATTCCCCTCATAAAGCTTTAAACGGACCGACAGCGAAAGCTCGCACATAACACCGACCGAAAAGAAGCGTTCTGATCATACCGTCACGCCACTGCACCGCGACGCTTCCGCTCTCCGCTGAGCTCAAGACATGATGATGAGGGTTTCCCTTTCCTTGCAGAGGTGTAATAGTGTATGGGATAGTTACCCATATCAAATCCATCAAATTCGTTCCCCTCGACCCCAAATTTCTAAAATTCCCCACAATGCTTCAAACGCACTGAGAAGAAGCGGGCCAGGACTTCACGGTATCAGTCGTTATACCTACTCAAAATCATACGAAAGAACACACAAAGCACCGGCCGGGAAAAAAGCGTTTAGTTTGTACCGTCACGTCACTGCGTTACTGCTATCGGTGTAAAGCCCCTGATCGACAGGCGAGTAAAAAAACCGCCGGTTTTGTGGCTCGTCGGTAAAGCTCGCCAGTGGATCACTGCAAAACCGCGGTCTTAAAAACCGGCGAGCCTGACTCGCGGCTCGTCGTCTTGCTATATTTTTTACTCGGCTCGCCATGAAAAACCGCGTGTCGATCACCACCGGCGAGCCGAGCCGTCCTTCAGTAACGTCAGTTTTCGGACGAACGTGCACCAGAAGAGCTGTTTACCTACTCGGAAACAAACTGAACTACTACTTCGCAACGTGCTCAGTCCATGGTACAATTAAATAATGGATCTTCTTACTACGTATCTCACTATTCGATCAGTGCCAACGAGCCAGAGCCAGGCTCGTCGGTTTTCAAAACCGCGGTTTTACTCGCTAGTCGATCAGTGCCAACGAGCCAGAGCCAGGCTCGTCGGTTTTCAAAACAGCGGTTTTACTCGCTAGTCGATCAGGGCCTTTAGAAGCTCAAGACATAATGATAGGGGTTTCCCTTTCCTTGCAGAGGTGTCATAGTGTATGGGATGGTGACAGGGGGCCTGCCGTTCACGGGCGCGGACGGCGGCGAGGGCCGCTCGCGCCCGCAGCTCCGAGCCGCCATCTCGAGGGGCTTTGCGAGGAAACAGCGCGTCGCGCTTGCGTGCGTCAGCGCAGGTCAGTTAGTGTTACCAGACAAATCAATCGATGGTAGAACGGAATAGTCGACGACGATCAATAGTCTCTACCAGATCTATCTATCGATCGATTGGCTAGTCGACCAGTGTCTATGTCTATCGATCAATTAAAGCTATCAAATCAAATCGATCAACTTCGATCGACGTTGATCTATGCCATCGATCGATCGATCGATCGATCGGTCTGGTAACATCCTTACACATATACTTACATACATACATAACGTCACGCCTCTTTCCCACAGGGTAGACAGGGACTACTTTGTTCCACTTGCTATGATCCTAGCACTTCTTTTGCTTCATCCACATTCATTAGTCTCTTCATACATGCTCGTCGGTTTCGGGTACTCTTGACCTGACCTGTTTCTAAAACGCCCGCGATTTGGTCACGGAACGTCCGTCTAGGTCTTCCCCTCCCAACACATTCACACTTCTCGTATAAATCTGTTTAGTAAATCTTCTTTCGGGTCAGTTACACTTACGTTTAAATTAGGTATTCGTAAAATCCAAAATAGCACCTTACGTTTTTACAAGTTTATTTCATCACAAATATCATAAAAATGACGTAAAAAGAATTTAACAATGGCAACATTACAATGATAAACAAAACAATGGATTTAGCGGCGCGAGGCTCATGAGAACATTGACAGATTATACATTTAATTTGACACGAATTTCGAAGCTATAATAATGATTCAATATTTCCATTCTATGGTTACGCCTACAATTTATTTACCTTGTGTCATTTTCACACAAATCTAACCAGGACTCCGACTTAGTCGTACCTGTAAGAATGCCCTGATGAATATTTCCTGTACATATCCCCCTTTCAGCACTGATCAATACATTCGTGTGATTCTTGAGTATACATAACATGAATTAAAAAAAAAGTAAATCACAAGGGTCTTAATTTTGCAAGAGGTAAGCTTAACTTAATTTCTAGATTTCAACTTCAAAAGATATAGATTTAGGCCATAGGCCTTTTAAAAATATACCGCTCTAACTAAGCGGGAAAGAAAAAGATGTCAAATACTAGAGCGCAAAGACCCCATTTCACTCCTATAGTTGCTGGCTTATACTAAAGCGTCGCTATTACTTGAGCTCTAAGGCCATAGAACGGTGTAAGGTCCCAGAGCTCAGATGACAGCGTCGCGGGTAAGGCCCGGTCGCAGAGCACAGAGAAATTCGAGCGTTGACCCGCTGCTATCTATCTCTATCCCACGCGTGCAGTAATATTGCCCTCACGCTCAGTGCTCAAGTGCGAGCGTGAGGGCAATATTACTGCACGCGTGCGACAGAGATAGCAGCTGGTCAACGCTCGAATTTGGCTGTGCTTGGCGACCAGCGTTTATAAGAATTCCATATTCCTAGTGGAATCAGTGGCAGTGAAAAGTTTATCAATATGTTACGCAATCACTTTGCTTGAAATCAGTTTATTGCTCATAATCGCCGTTGTCCCGTCACTCGACTCGTGTAACGTCACTATAACAGTTCAAAGTCGCTATCCGTTACCTGAAAAGAGAAAAAAGGTTTATTTGTAAAATTCAAATCGCAATTACTAAAGGCGGAAAACCGACCGTTGACCCGCTGTTATCTGTCTCTGTCGCACGCGTGCAGTAATATTGCCCTCACGGTCGCACAGTGCGACGCACGTGCTTAAGTCCACGTAGTCATGGTTTCATGTCCTTTGCCTGCCCTATTTGGGAATACAGGCTTTATGTACGCACATTAGTACGGAGATAGTCTAGTCTCTGACCACACCTAAACCTTCACCGAGTGGTTGTCTTCCAGAATGCAGGACCTTCGTCCAGCAGCTTCTGGAGCCCAACGTGGCCGTCCGCATGAAGATCGAGGAGGCGGCGCGGCACCGCTGGATCAAGAGGCCTGGTATGCGGATGAAGGCGCATCCCCTGGGCGTGGTGGAGCCCAAGGCCAGCAGAGAGGTGACTACCTCAGTAACCACCATATTGTAGTTAGAGGCGGCGCACCGCTGGTTCAAAAGGCCTGGTATGCGGATGAAGGCGCATCCCCTGGGCGTGGTGGAGCCCAAGGCCAGCAGAGAGGTGACTAGCTCAGTAACCACCATATTGTAGATAGAGGCGGTGCACCGCTGGATCAAGAGGCCTGGTATGCAGATTTAGGAATACAGGTGTATGTTTGTGCGATTTTCGGAAATCAAGAAATCGGTACCGGTCTACCGGTACAATTGATACCGATGGTTGAAAAAAAAACAAAAAAAAACGTGTTCCATTACTTATTCATCATACACTTTAGTAAGGTCACGGAGTCCTACTGATCCTACTAATCCTAGTAATATTATAAACTCGAAACTTTAAAAGAAACAGGAACCGAACGTTCATATCCAAAATACTACTCCAGGAGATATTACAAATGTGCTAACAGTTACTCATACTTTTCTAGATGTACAAGCAAATATCAGAGCTCTGCGGCCAAACCGTGATGGACGTCGTCGCCCAGATCAAAGCGGAGCCGTTCGGAGCCGTCGCCGGGATCTACAACATCAAGACGCATCTCCAGCAGATGCAGAGCGTATCCGCCGTCGATCTGCTTTGGTCTTCCGTCCTCCAAGAACCCACACCCTCTACCCCACCTGAATACAAAACCCAGTTCGACCAAGAAAGGGCAGAGATCGTCCCATCCAGCAGCAAAGCTCCCACACCACCTTTAAACGTTCCGCCAAAAACTACCGCCCCTAAGAAGGTCCCACCGAAGATACCGGAACACCCCACGAAACTATTATTAAACAAGAGCCTGGCCCTCAACCCTCCTAAAACCACAGCCAACACGGCATCCCAAGCCAAAGACCCAAAGTTACAAACCAAGCCGGAGTTGAAGCCAGATTTAGCCAAAATCAGGAGTCAGCTGAATCCGTTTTTTACGTCGATGAATCGTCCAGTCAGCTCGCTTTATGGCGTCAAGAAGCCTATTTTCAGGGTTTACGATAGCGGGGACTGCGGTTTAGACCCGCGGCTGCCGAGTATAGACGAGCACTCTAATACTGAGCTGGATGAGCGAAAGAAGAAGGTTGTGAGGACACAGTACGTGAAGAAGGTCAGCTTGGAAGACGAGAGGCCTCTGAGGCTCAGCAGCTGCCCGAATCGAGTGGTGGACACAAAGCGGTCCGAGTTTTACAGGCGAGCGGGGGATGGGCTGCCGAGGTGAGTTTCATGTCTCATGCATTAACCAGCGTCATCACATGAATCACATCAGACAGGACAATATTACTAGAGGATGTCCATGTCCAGTCCGCAGTTTAGGTATGCTCCGCTGGAGAGACCACGTGAAAGTGCTGCGGTCAGCAGGGATCGGTAGAACTTTGGGAAAGACTCCAATAGAGAGATCTCTCTCCCAGGCAGATGTTATGCCTTAGACCGAAGTCTGCAGAGAGAAGTTGGAATTTGTATTTATGCAACTGATCGTCGAAACTCCGTTAGCGGGATGTAGGATACCACTTTGACAGATGAAGTTCTACTACTCGACGATAGCTGGCGCTAGGTCGCTACAGAACGATACAGCAATATTTTTACAGCTATAAACATGTTTGGAAGGGAACCTTCTGTATACATAGTAAGGTAACGGCCCCAGTTATGGACGGTTTAAGTTGATAAGCACCAGTAATGGACACTTCATTCATAATTTAAAGACCATAGAGTTGTGAATTGATTGCTGTAAAACAAATGACTATGCCTTAGCAGGTAATAAATAAGAGTCATTGTCCATTACTGGTAACGTTACCTTACTCCTTATTCTGACTTCTGAGTAAAAAAAACCGTGATTCTTTATGAAATACGCTTTTGCAGGCACATTTCATAAACTACTGTTACTTTAATGCATATTATTATGCAACAAGCACATGAATATCTATTATGGTTCCAGCTGGCGAGCCAGCGGGGTGGTGACGCCACCTGCGCGGATCCTGCTACAGAGCAACGCCACAACCATCAAACGCGCGTCTTTGGGGTAAACATGCCATTACAATACTTGGCATTTTCCGCAATAATTCTTTACATGCATATATTATACATATTCCAAGAATTTGATAACTGTGCCACTTTGTACCTTTTTACAAGAAATGTCACTGTGACATACAATACTATCTACTCTCCAACGTAATTTACGGGTAGCTATTAATTTAAAATAACTATTTGCTTTCCAGTAACATCGTGAGTCCACACTCTTCATCCAACAGCCACTGTAAGAGCGAGAGGGCAATGCCGGTGAGTCACCTAGTAGAATTTGGCGAACGAATGAAATTGTGATTTGTTTGAATCTCTTCATATGGCAATAACAAGTCTCACGGTACTTTATTTTCTTAGACTAGACTAAGACCAGTCTAAGACTGGACTGTGGCTAGACAAAGACAAGACCAAGGCTAGACAAAGACAAGACCAAGGCTAGACAAAGACAAGACTCGAGACTGGACTGAGACTGGACTGAAACTTAACTGAGACCGGACTGGTCTGAGACTGGACTGAAACCTAACTGAGACCGGACTGGTCTGAGACTGGACTGAGACCGAACTGGTCTGAGACTGGACTGAGACCGGACTGGTCTGAGACTGGACTGAGACCGGACTGAGACCGGACTGGTTTGAGACTGGACTAAGACCGGACTGAGACCGGAGTGAGACCGGACTGAAACTGGACTGAATCAGGATCAAGAATGGACTGAGACTGAACTGAGACTGGATTGAGACTGAACTGAGACTGGACTAAGACTGGACTAAGACTGGACTGAGACTGGACTGAGGCTGGACTGAGGCTGGACTAAGACTTGACTAAGACTTGACTAAGACTGGACTAACACAAGACTAAGCTGGACTAAGACTGAACTGTGACTAGACTAAGACTAGACCAAGACTAGACAAAGACTTGACCAAGACTAGACTGAGACTGGACTGAGATTGGACTGGACTGAGACTAGACTATGACTAGTGGACAGACTGGACTAGCGTTTGTGGCTGTGGCCGGTGGCCCGTGTGCAGAGACCCTTACTCTCTGGTCTTTGACATTTGTTACAAGCATAGAGGATCTGCCACTAGAGAAACAATGTTGGCCACCCAGGCCCGCAAATAATTAGTGGTTTGTCACTTACTAACGACACTGTCACTGTCAGAGAAACTACAGAGCCAATAACCGTAGAGAAAAGGGCACTAGCGTTACGCGCGATCTTGGGCCAGCCAATAAGAGCACAGCGATCGCCTCGATGGTTTGGCGAGATCGTCTCCGAACAACCAAAATGACATTAGGTACTCTAGTGCGTCTGTTCTCTATGGTTACAAGTCATGTTTTCCCCCCAGGTGGGCTGGTACAACCAGCGGCTGCTGGGCAGCAAGGAGGCGCCCCACCTGCAGCGGTTCCGCCGCACCGCTCCCATGAAATGATCATCCGTTTTCGATGCGATTTACCAACATTTTAATAAATTCCTTTAATGTCTTAACATGTAATTTTAAGCGAATAAAAAGGTTTACTTTGTCGTATGAGACGTTGCCTGTGGATTTTGGACTGATTTAAGATTTGTAGTATTTTTAGTGGTATTACTTTAGTTAGACAAATAATAGAGTGACATGTTTCAAGTTGTAGTATTTTATTCGGGATTGATTACATTGTACAAACCAGTGTAAAAGGTACACATACATACATATTCTCACGCCCGCATTCCCAAGAGGGGTAGGCAGAGCACATGAATTCGAAAATCCAGTGCCACGTTTAGCATTTTCAGGGTAAAGATGGTCAAACGTGATATTGCAGTGACAGGTTGCTAGCCCATCGCCCACAATACACTAACCCTTTCCCAGAGTCAGAGAGAGAGTGTAAAAGGTGCGATCTAAAAAGGAGCTTTGGCATGAAAAAATTGGCTAGATGGCTTTAGGATCTTTTATAACATTATAACACTACTAACAGCCTGATTATCAACATTAAGCCTTAAGCCAGTCGTTAACTAGACGAATGACAAAAAACAACAAACTTGATTGACTAGACCTTGCTATTGGCCGTACAACTTGATAGCTTGACATTCTTAGGGATAAACTATTGGTATTTTTTAACTTACGTGCTTAGTAAAACATTATTTTTTACATACATACATATTCTCACGCCAAGAGGGGTAGGCAGAGCACATGAATTGAAAAATCCAGTGCCACGTTTGGCAAATTCAGGGTAACCAGATGGTTAAACGTTATATTCCAGTGACAGGTTGCTAGCCCATCGCCCACAATACACTAACCCTTTCCCAGAGTCGACTCTTACGACACCCACGGGAAGAAAGGGGGAGGTGCTATTCTAACCCGGCACCACACGGGATTTTTTTTCGTCTTCATAATCACCAACCTTGCCTAACTTTAATCTCCTTGTAAAAAGGAAACCCATGGATTAGTTACAGATTCACCGAATACCTGTTTCACCGGGTTCTTGTTTCGTCAGAAATATATTAATTTACAATAAAATCAGCTGTCAGTATTAAAATTTACTTAAAGGTCCGACCACACCGCACCTTAAAATCCGGTGTCGCTTCGGAATCGCAGTGTCGCGTCGTTTTCGCACCGTATTCGCCGCGTGCTCCCCACACCGCAGCTTAAAATACGCTGTCGCACCGTAAATTGATCTGCGTAAAAATCGCAAAAAATATTACACGGAGATCTTATGGCAGACACCACACCGGTAACGTAAAAGACGCAGCTGTCTTGTAGATGCAGCGTTTTTTACGCAAAGATTTGCGAATCGGGGTTTCTCGGTTATTGTCGGTAACACTTCGTTTTTCACATAGAGATTATCAGATTCTATGTCTAAAATTTAAAAAAGGAACGAGACAACTGAGTCACGTTCTTTTGTTTTGTTGCTGTGATGGGTGCAGTTGATCTTTACTTATGTCTATAGGTATTTGAAGCATGATTTTGACGCAGCGAATTTTAAGCACCGGTTTGGAAGGTTTGCGACAAAAAGATTATCGTGACGCACGTCATTGCGATTCCGTACCGTCACCGTTATTTAAGCTGCGGTGTGGGGAGCACGTGGCGAATACGGTGCGAAAACGACGCGACACTGCGATTCCGAAGCGAGACCGGATTTTAAGCTGCGGTGTGGTCGGACCTTAACACCTAAATCTTTTTATGGACGAATAATCGAAATAGCCACGATTAATTTACAGATAAAGCCACAATATTTCTATTGTTTTCCTTGACCAAAAAATCCGGCAAATCGGGAACTAAACTACCCATCGATATCGACATCCTAAATATTTATCAATCCTAAGACTGTCAAGCTACCAAATTGCACCTCCGATGATGGGGTCTCTTCAAGACAGATACGATACTGCTCTGCTTTGTTAAATCTTCATGCTGCCAGTGACTCACTCTGTCAAGGATAAGTAAGTAAATAAAACCGGCCAAGTGCGAGTCGGACTCGCGCACGTAGGGTTCCGTACCAAAAACTGCAAAAAATCAGAATTTTTGTATGAG
>BHDV01008711.1:100845-112841 GCA_005406045.1 Adoxophyes honmai | reverse complement strand
CGCCAACTCATACCCGCATAACCTAACACGCTCAACCTCATGTTTCTTCAACCAAGTTTCACTGCAGGCTAATATGTCTGGTTTTTCAGTGCTCAACAATATATCTAGTAAAGCGGTTTTACCACAAATAGATCGTACGTTTTGGTGAATAATCTTAAACTTCGTAGGTATCACAGTGGTTGTGTGTTTGTGTTGGGACCTTTTAAGTTTTTTGGCGTTATAGTGTTGAAACGCCTTATTGATACACCAGAAGGCCAGTGCTTCAAGTCTCTTACAATACGTATTTTATCTATGGGTACATCCAGTTTAAATGAAGTGTAGTGGCCTCGTGTGACCACCAGCTGCTCGCAGCGCGCATCAATGATGTTCATCTCAACCTGGACGTGATGTAAAACCTCCTCCGCTGTGGTGCCTTCATCCAGGTTGAAGATATGCAGGCTGACGGGTCGTGGAACGGCTGCGCGTAGACGGGACTGCCGGCGGGGTGCTTCACTCGTAGATGGTGAACTTTGACCCGACGGCACGCTAAGAACTGGCTCAGGTGGTGGAGATACACTGTCCAGAAGTCGATGTGATTCCCCAGTGCTGTTTTTAATCTTCACTACTTGATTTGACGTAGTTTTGCGTGGCCGGCCTCGGCCTGGCTTCGGCCCAGAATCAGCTGAGTTAGTGTTCTGTGCTTTTACTGGTATGGTCTTAATAGTACCCGAGAAGTCGTTGTGAACTTTATCCTGGTCACATGTGCTGTCCAGGTATTCGAGACCTTGGGGACCAGAGCCGTTTAGCGACATGTTATTTGCTACTTTGAATTTATGAGGAATCATTGATTTCAAAGTGGACGGTGATAAAATTTCTGGCAGTTGCTGTTCATGGTCATGTAAGTTTTTTAAATATTTAGATAAATTTTCTATGTCTTTTTTTTGCGATAAGATTTCTTTCTGTTGCAATAGGATAAGGTCATAGCAATCATTTAACTTACAGCTCATTTCCTTCATAATCATTTCGAAGTTCAAAATGTTTTCCACCAACCGTTTATCCGTGTCATCTTTTCCACTTGTCTTGGTTTTCGTAGGTGCCATGTCAAAAATTTGTATATCACAATGTCAAAAATATAAGTACTGATTAATATAATATGGTTTTTCTTTGAATTTGTTGTTATAGCGGCAACAGAAATACATCATCTGTGAAAATTTCAACTCTCTAGCTCTCACGGTTCGTGAGATACAGCCTGGTGACAGACAGACGGACGGACAGACGGACAGACAGCGAAGTCTCAGTAATAGGGTCCCGTTTTTACCCTTTGGGTACGGAACCCTAAAAACTATATTGTACAAAAATAAAAAAGATTTGACACTTTGTTACTATGCTACCCTGGTAGACGAGACTCGATTTAGTGAATAAAATTTAATCCTCGTATAATTAAAAGTAAATACAAAAATTAAAAATGGTACAGATAAGGCGCAAATAAAAGTACAAAGTACAAAGGCGGACTTATCCCAAAAGGGATCTCCAGTCAACTTTAGAGCAGAAGAGAGGAGCAGCACTTTAGTGGCCTATTTTTTATAAACGATGATGATGATGATGAGTAATGACGTTGACTCACCGCGTCGGTGCCAGCGCGGGGTCAGTGGAAGGGCATGTGCGTGGGGTTGGCCATCGCGGCCAGGCGCATGTAGGCAGTGTGCCTAAAGGGGAGGTCTATGTTCAGCAGTGGCCTATAGTCACATGGCTGATTTTTTTAATGAAATATGATGATGATGATGATGATGATGATGATGACTCACCGCATTGGGGCCGCTGGTGACCTAGTAGTCCACGGTCTTACGGTTGTTTTTTTTGCTGATAATGGTCTTATGGCTGTTTTTTGCTGATGATGGTCTTATAGCTGTGTTTTTTTGCTGGAAACCTAGACGCCAATGGTCATATTGCCGATTTTTTTTTATCAAATGACTACTTACCGCGTCGGGAACGGCGCGGGGTCAGTGGAAGGGCATATGCGTGGGGTTGGCCATCGCCGCCAGGCGCATGTAGGCAGTGTGCGGGCGAGACAGAGGCTAGGGGCTCTTTCTTTTTTATAACTGGTTTTTTTTGGACGGAGATGGCGGGACGACCTAGACGTATTTCTCGGCGACTGGCCCCAGACCGCTCTAGATCGGGAGGAATGGAGGACATGGGGGGAGGCCTTTGCCCAGCAGTGGGATACCAACCCAGGCTAGATAATAAAATAAAAAAAATCTACAAATGACGATGACTCACCACGTCAGGGCCGCTGGTGACCTAAAGGCCAGTGGTGTGTAATGGTAATGGTCTTACGGCAGTTTTTTTTTGCTGGAAACCTAGACGCCAATGGTCATTTTGCCGATTTTTTTTTTTTATCAAATGATGACTTACCGCGTCGGTGCCAGCGCGGGGTCAGTGGAAGGGCATGTGCGTAGGGTTGGCCATCGCGGCCAGGCGCATGTAGGCAGTGTGCGGGCGCGACAGCGGCGGCGAGTCGCCCGCGAGAGGCTCGTTCTTGAACACCGCGACCGACTTCCACTGGTTCAGGTATTGCACTGGAATTTGAAATTAGAAATTGCATTATTATAAATTATAACTCGTGATAATAGAAATAATAGGATTGGTCAAAATTTCAAAATAGTAGATTGTCGATTTACTCGAATTCTGTTATACCAAAAAAACCGTCATGGGGCCTACTAGAAACAGCCCAATGGGGCCCAATTTATGTCAATTTGTGTCGACGCTTTTAATGTCACTTTTTTATTTTAAATATTTTTTAATGTTTAATCTCCCCCTTCTCTCTTTCTTCCTCCACATTCCTATCTGGCCCCTCTCTTCCCTTTCCTCCCCATTCCTCAGCACCTCTCACCTCACTCACTCTACCCTATCCTTTCCCTCCCTTTCTCCCCCTTTCCCCTCTCCCCCTATCTCTCCTCCCCCTAGAAACTCACTCTTCCACAAGCGCACGCTGCAATCATCCCCCGAAGAGGCAAGCAGCGTCCCCGTGGCGTTCCAAGAGACGCGCCACACGCACGAATAGTGTTCGTCGAATGCCGCCATCACCTCGGTGCGGAAGCGAGCGCTCGCGCCGCCCGCGGTCGTTGAGGCGTCTCTGGAAAGAACGAGCGGTAAACGATTGGCTCTTAGTGGCTATGCTACCCTGGTAGGCGAGACACGATTTAGTGAATTTTAGTCCTCGTAAAAGTATAGTAAAAGAACTCTTTATTGTACAAAAAAATTAAATAGTACAGATAAATCGCGAATAAAAGTACAAGGTAAAAATGGGGACTTATCCGAAAAGGGATCTCTGCCAGCCAACCTTTGAGTAGTAGAGGAGCAGCAATTTAGAGAACAACAAATGGAAATGTACAAATAGAAATTTCGGATTGTAATCCATAAATATACTCGTAATATGACCTATCCATAGAAACCTACTCATATGAGTACTCACTTATATACTCATATATTCAGTTCTAAAAAGTATGTGGAACTCCAAATATATAATTTGTGTACCTACGAAAATCTGAATCACTTTACCAAGTTTCAACAGTATATTTCTTATAGTTTCGAAAAAAGTGGCTTTGACATACAGACGGACATGACGAATCTAAGGGTTCCGTTTCCTGCCATTTGGATATGGAACGCTAAAAGTTTATTATAGTCAATCTTTCGTTGGATCTTTGTTAGTTCGTTGGATGCTCACAGGACGGGCTCGATCTTGATAATCCGGACGTCCTTAGTGGCCACGGCCAGCAGATGGAAGGAGCGGCCGAGGTTGGGAGCAAAGGCAAGGTCGTTGACGGCCTCCTGCACCGACGCGAGGCAGTCCGTACGCGTCCAGCGACGCGACGCTTCGCTGTACCTGAGGGTTGACACGGGTATAAGGCCTCCTGTGTGGGTTAAAGTAACACCTCCTGTTTCTTCCCTGGATGTTGTAAAAGGCGATTAATGAAATAGGTAAATATAAAAATAGTAGAAGACTCGCTTGACAAGCCACGTTTTCGTCATCACATTCGAGCTGATCTCGACGTGAATGTATCCGTTTTATTTCAAGTACGCTTTAGGGGATTTGCAACAAGACTAAACTTTATTCTTGTTTGGGCCCTTAAGCATTTTATATCGACAACTCGATAACTACTCAAGTTTACAAACAATTCGTAATGAGCCATTTTAAAAACTCTTAACGAGTTTATCTTTACAATATGTGGCTGTAATAATTTAAGATATTTAAATAGTACTATCCAACCAATTTTGACTCCTGACCCACCATAAAAATGGGTTAGGACTCTGATGTCAATTTGAGTTTTTTACCTGTAATAACTGCTGTGTAAATGAATAAATGAGTACACTCACTCGTAGATGAAAACCTTCCCGTTGCAGCTGACTCCCTTGTCGCCAGGCGGCAGCGCGGCCACCGCTGTGTTCGGCTCGTCGCTGCCCACTGCTATCATTGGTGGGTTCACTCTGAAGGAAAAATGGCATTATAGTACCAGGCCATAAAGTTTGCACATTGTTTTCCACACATCGGCTTTGTATAGCGTTATCTCTCTAAAGCCCGTCACAGACTACGCATATACGATAATATTTGATCTGCATATAAATGCCATTTTTCCATATGTCGATGTCAAAAGATACCTGACGGTAAATCTGCGCAGTGTGTGGTAGCTCATTGAATTGTATAGGGAGCGATATTGACAGATATATGTTCTGTAACAGATATCTTACCGTATCTGCTTAATGTGTGACGAGCTTAAGAGCCCGTTCCCACCATGTCGGTTATCGGGGCGATTTTTAATCGGGTGTCGTAGCGGCAGAATATTTTATATGAAGCTCGCTCATTACACACGCTCGACAGTCGGATCCGACATAAAATGTCGGGCGTTTAGCGAGCCGGCATGCCGATAAAAAATCGCGTGCCGGGCTCGCTGTTCACATCTAATTGGATGTCGGGCCGACCTCGCTCGAGCCTCACTGTAGGTAGGTATAGTCGCGTTCGCGCATTCACATTGTCGTGGCCGAGAGCCACCGGTCGGTGTGAACAGAGGCCCCGACACCGATTAAAAATCGGACCGATGCCCGGGAATGGGCCGTAACACGTGACGGCGATTGTCTCTCATTCCAATGTGCAACGTTGACTGTAGTTTTGTATGGTGCCGTATGTTAAAAAAAAACAGTACCCTTAAACAGTACACTTTGTTGTCTGTCTTAGTGACTAGCTTGTACACTATAGGCACTATTAGGTATTATACCCTTTTTTAATTTTTAATACCCGTGTGGTGCCGGGTTAGAATAGCACCTCCCCCTTTCTTCCCGTGGGTGTCGTAAGAGTCGACTCTGGGAAAGGGTTAGTGTATTGTGGGCGATAGGCTAGCAACCTGTCACCGCAATATCACGTTTAACTATCTGGTTACCCTGAATTTGCTAAACGTGGCACTGGATTTTTGAATTCATGTGCTCTGCCTACCCCTCATGGGAATATGGGCGTGAGAATATGTATGTATGTATGTTAATTTTTAATTTTCGCCTATGTGGTGTCGGGCTTAGAGTATTCTATCCATTTCTTCCGTGGATGTCGTTAGAGGCGATTAAGAAAAAAAGTCATGGTGTGTTTTAAGCGACGGGATGGCAACCTGTCTTACCTGTCACTGTTATCATGACATTTCTTGTAAAAAGGTAAAATGGCACAGTTATCAAATTCTTTGACTGTATGTATGTCCTTAATGCTAACACTAACCTGGACAATGAAGGGTTCCACGAGAGGCAGCTGATGGATACTTTGGTGGGAATCTCATGCTGCAGAGTCCACTGCGCAAGATTCATCACGTCTGGTGCTTCATATATCCTGGAACAAAATCATTGCAAATGAACGGACAGGAACGGTGATTACCAAATTACAGACCTCTCAGTGTACTCTAGGGCATCCAATCTCGGTATTGCGGGATCCCGTGCAATTCCTATCCCGCGTGACGCGGGATTACGGGCGCGAGATCCGCGGGAATTGCGGGACTGAAAACAAGCGTGCATGCGATGTCGTTCGGAATAATTTTCAGCTAAAATTAAGAGCAGCCATAATAATTTTAAGTATGTAGTCATTTATTAGTTTAAAATGTGGTTTTTTGGTAGATTTTGTTTTATTTTCTTTGTGTTTTATTTGTTTTTTGTTAAGAATGTGTTATTGTTGTTTTTGTGATACTTTCATAAATTTGTATTTAGATGATAGATTAATTTTTTATTTATGTGAATATTTTTCCCGTAAATACCGAGATGCCGCGGGTTTGAAAATTCCCGTAAATACTGAGATTGAATTCAGATCACAAGATTGGAAGCCCTAGTAAACTCCTGTGCAGAGCAAAGTGTGAGTAATAGGTAGTTACCTAATAATGCCGTCAGCAGAGCATGTGACTAGAAGGAGGCCTAGATGCTTTGGTCCGAACTTGACATCCGTCACAGATGTCCTTGAGTCAACTAGGTTGGAGCGCTTCAGCCACGTCCGGAGGCCTTTGTCTGATCCTGGTGCTGTAGTGTCTCCTGCAATTAAAATTTTAGTTAGTAAATAATTGCCCATGTAGTGTTGGGCTTAGAACAACATCTCTCTATTTATCCATGATGATGAATAGTAATTTCATTTTCAAATTTATCATGTGCTTTAAGATAAAAAAAATATTTATACCCATTATTTCGGCACTGGTTAATCTGAGAAAAAAAGTTTATTTGACGTTTTATGCTTATTTTGATGCGTTCTACTCATCAAAATACTAAGTTCAAATAATCATTTTTGGAAAAAAAAATCGTCGATTTTTTTTAAGTCCTGACCGCCATTTGCTATACCCCAACCGAAGTTTCCAATCAGCATTTAGCCTGCATGGATCATTTCATGAAGCCTTACCAACTTCCTCCCAGATGGCAGCAGTGCGGTCGAACGAGCATGTGGCTATGACTTGCCCGAACTCCGGATGAGCCCATGTGACCTTCCACACGGAGCCATGGTGTGCCTTCCAGCTGGCTGTCATCTTCCAACCACCACGATCGTCTGAATCCCAAACCTGAAAATATGACGTCACATACACATCGTGCCTGTTTTCCCAAATGAGGAGCACATTAAACATTATTCGGACAACACAGCTACTGATATTAATTATGTTATCATAATAGTACTTATACCCAATAAATATTTTTCTTTTTACGTTTTTGTTTTTTGGCAAGTGTTATGAGTTTGATATGCTTATCCCCTCAGCTGTGGCGAACCCCACAGCGGGTCTGCGACTAAAATACCCGTATTTGTGGCGCGTCCCGCTCTGGGGTTATGACTATTGTGTCAAAAGCATACTGATAAACTATGTCTGGCTCTCTCTAGCTTATTAAAACACATTCAGCGTAAAGCAAGACGGCTAGGAAGCAACCGAAAGTCAGCCCAAAAATCACATTTTTTTTCAACAGCTGAGGGGTTATCTATCTTTAGCATTTAAGATTCTAAACAAATGTGAAGACAACAACAAATAGGTATAGGTGTAGGTATTGATTGACACAAAGTGCCAAAATTATGTACTATGTCAATCGCTTTGTGGCTGGCTGTAAGTTTAAAATGGAAAAGGTTTAGAAGAATTTCAATTTTAATATTATTTAGCTATACTGATATTGATCATCAAAAAATACATGTTTGTGACATCAGTATAAATTATTTAATCTACTCATATCAATACCTTCAATAAAATGAAGAAAAATGGAAAATATACCACGAACTGTTTTATAATAGATCAGTAAACCCTTAAATCAAATCATGATAACTTTACTGTGAATTCAAAGCAGTATTTACAACAGTAATAAGGATTTATTTATCATAACCTACCTTCACATACTGATCACTTGAGCAAGTCGCCATTCTTTCCCCGTAAAAGTCGTAGGCCACATCGTGGATCAGGTCTTTATGGTCTGCAAGTATAGTCTGGGATTCGAATAAATTGGTAAGCGTTAATTCTCCCATTGTCACGAACTTTGTAATGCTCAAAACATGTATTCAAACACCAGCGTCGCGACCCGCACAGTACAAATGAGTACATTGAGTACAAGAAGTTGACATTGACAAACGTCAATTTGACTTTACGAAGGCTGCGTTTAGTTTAGCGAAATCCCGCTACGTCCGGTTCTATCCTCAATGGATTTAGCCAAGAATCTTGATTTAGCCGTTAAACGTTTTGTACGTATTGTGTTCGGTAATAAAAAAATGAAAATTTTGAACCGCTGGTGAAAAAGGCGTTACGTTGCAATATTCAGGCTGGATAAACCCCTGTTCATATAGAAAAAAACCTGAACAATTAAACAAATCGAAATATCTCCAATATTTTCATTTCAAACATCAACATCGCAACTCTCCCTACGATGCCCGAACTTATCCCCACTACCTGAAATTTTGTCAAGTTAGACGCCAGGTACTGGTACTATACTAAGCTTTCCTTCAAATGTAACTAATAACTTTCGCAAGAACCGCATCGAAAGTGCTCCAATCAGTTTGAGAGTTACGACGCCACAAACAGACACACATACCAACGGAATGTCTATGACGTCAACCTTTTAATACCTCTATCTTTGAGCCGGCGATTTAAGTTTTTTATCTATTTATCAGTCAGAAACAGGGCTCCTTCCAAGAGAAAATAGTTAAAATATTTTATAGTGTGGCTCCAAGATTAACTTTATTTACTAGTTATTACTTTGTCATACTGCTAACCAGTTGGTATATTGATTATAGGTTGGTGTGAGATTTAGTAGGTATATTCTTTTCATAAAATAATAATAAAATACTAGCAGTGTTAGTGTTTTTGTATTTTTTTTATAACAATTAGAATCAACAGCACACAAGTTATAAATAACAATAAAATTAGATCATCAGAAGCTAAACATGGCACAAAATTCCAACAGCACTTAAATGCCAAATTATTTCATTAACACTGTAAAATGTTTACTTATTTTAAATTATATTTAAAACATGCACTTCAATGATTAGTATACAATTTTGGGGCAAGATGCCAGTCCTGCATTAATTAATATAATTATAAAAATATTCAATCTGAAAGCTTTTAAGCTTCACCAAGATTTTTAATTATTTGAGTTAGCCGCATATTTCAGCTGCTCTACTTGCAAAGCCAGTCTTTTGTTTGCCTCAACCAATGCATTTTGATTATCTGTCAAAGTCAGCATCTGTGAATGAATTGCAGACATCTGCTTCTCCAAGAACAGTTTCTGTTTAGTCAGCACCATCATGATGTGGAGGAAGTAGTTCTTATTGTCATCTGCCACATCGGAAATACTTAAGCTAAAAAAGTCTTTAAGCTCTTCAACCGTTTTAGAGTCAAATTTACTCAGCTTATGGTCTTCATAGTTGAGTTTCTCATCAGTTATGATCAAGGGTCGGCCATCATCAGGAGCGCCGTTAAAAATCGGAGATGGGAATGCTAGATTATCCATAGCCTGGTTGTTGAGAGGTGTGGAGACTTTACTGATGTTCTTTTGAACATCCAATTTTCTGTTCCTTTCATATAGACTACTATCCTTGCCAAAGTTATGCGTCTTGTCTCCATCTTCACCATCATTTGATTTGTCTAATCCCATCAGAACTAGGAATGAGTCCGCTTTCTTCTCTGCATGCTCAGACACATCCAAATTTTCCTTAGTAGGTGATGCAGAGATGAGGAACATGTCAGACGTTCTAGGCTTCCCTGGTGATGGTTTGAAAGGTGACAAATGAATTTCAGTGTCCTCCTGAATACTGATTTCGTGAACATGAGGCTTCTTCCTCATAGGTTGGAATGCTACTTTCTTGACTTCTTCATTGTGGCCTTTCAATATTTTGAAAGGATTTGTAAGGTCTCTTAAGTCGTACACCATGACTGCTCCATGCTTGGTTCCGATAGCAACCTGGTTGTCCATATTAATGGCTAGAGATGATAATGTGTATGATGTTTTGATGGTAGACACAACATTTTGTAGTCTTATATCATACACATGGACAATTTTGTCATAGCCACTAGAGAGCATGACATCCTTGTTTATCAAAGAAAAAGCAAAGTCACTAACAGGGGCAGCGTGGATGTTATCAAAGAATGCTTTATCTTTGTTTGTGTTGATATCTCGTAAGACAATGTGACCCTCATCAGTGGCCAAGCCCAATAAGCACCGTGACTCATGGTGAAACTTCATCGCTGAAATGCTTCGTGAGCATTGCAGTTTCACAGTCAAAATAGGAATGTTTGAGACTAGTCCATAGATTACAGTGTCCCCATTTTGCATGGTAGCGGCTAGATTATTATTTTTAGCATTATAACTGATGTAGTTAACACTGGACTGCTGAGCAGGGGTCGGGAATGTTTTAGTTATTGTTTTGTTTTTAGTATCCCAAATAAGGACATTGCCACTCTTGGTACCAATTGCAATGTTCCGGTGTCCATCTCGGTGAAAACTGGCTGACCAGGTGTCTTTTAACGGAATGTGCTGTAGACTTCTAACGTCATGATCTGCGGGTGTTAGGATTTCAACTAGGCCTTTGCAATTTACCTGTAATTGAAGGAAACTGTCAATATTTGTTATTGTTTGAAAAGAGAACACTAGTTGTATTTATATTTACCTGTAAAATGTACTTAGCATCATCGCTCCAAGATATATCTCTCATTAGGCCATCATAACACCCGTAAGTTTTCTTCAACTCCCAACAGTTAGTATCGTGCAGATGCAAACGCGAACTAACAGAGGAGAGATACATTTTTTGTAAAATTTTAGCTGTTCAGTTTGAAACCGGAGCGATGGTATAGCTAAATGTTATTATTTATTTTCGAATCATCAATTTAGTTTCGGTAACTTTTTACGGTTACCAACGTAAAATTTTGATTCGCATTTGCTTTGCATTTGACGTAAAATAAATTCATTAGACTGCAGTCAACAGTAAGTGTTGCTATAAAAATATTTGCCGATAGTTTATTTTCTACCATGTCATTATTCAAAAAAAGAACTAAAGCTATTAGCTAGTATTTGAAAGTTTTGGGCTACAACCATTAACAATTGCACAAATAAAGTATGACTTTCCATATTAAAATGTTTTGAAGACAAAAATTAACTGAAATACTCTCCATAATAGGTTTTTGTTTTCTACCAAAGATAAATATAATTATTTCTTATGGTAAGAATGCTTCAGTAGTGTTTCTCCCGTTTCCGGTATTGTACAATTACCGGTTGTTGTCTTTTTTTCGTCTGGCAACATCAAGTTTACTTGATTGACATATTAATTTGTCTGACGTGTATTTATTCCGGTGTACCGAAGTTTATAATTGAGAGTTTTCGAGTTATACTAACGAAAAAGTAAGTCAAAGTGTGTAATTTTATTGTTTTTTATTGTATTCATAATTTCTGCACTGTTTCATCATCCATCGCTGTCGTAATTATCTAAAATTGTCCTGCAAACTATAACCTATTATTTTATTGTGTCCAGGTCTTGTTTCTGCTGTTCTAACGCGTATTATTTTTATAATTCTAGACAAACTGCAACCATGATCACTGACATCCAGCTGGCAGTGTTCTCCAACATCTTGGGAGTCTCAATATTCTTATTGGTCATCCTATACCACTATATCAACGCCAACAGCTCCAAATAGGTAAGACAGTAACAAAACCGGCACTATAACTATCCAGATCAGATCATAGGAGTAATCAGTCGGAAAGTGGCACATAGTTTTGGTAGTAAAATATTTTCAGCCATGATAATACTTGGGTAAAGATGCAAACTGTTTCAGGTACAACATTTGGGAAGTATGTCATGGATTAGAAGTAATTAAATAGCTATGAACACAACCAAACTTGCTTATCTGAAAGTAGAGAGGTATTGAATAAGTTTCAGTAGACTAAGTTGTAGTATTTTTGTCAGATAAAATAATACTAGGGTGACGGCACCAGTTATGGACGGTTTAAGCTGACAAGCACCAGTGATGGACACTTCATTCATAATTTAAAGACCA
>BHDV01008711.1:82626-97506 GCA_005406045.1 Adoxophyes honmai | reverse complement strand
TAAGCAGTAATACAGATTTTCACCTCAACTTACTAAGTTACCGTAACACACCCAGGGAACATTTGAGTTCTCCGGCACAACTGCTAATGGGCCGGATGCTGAGATGCAGGTTACCAGTGCATCCGAATTTGTTACAACCGACCCAAGTATCGACAGATCAGCATAGAGCACTCCTTGACAAACAACAAAAGAGTAAGTCCTACTATGATCAACATTGTAAATTGCTACCTGATTTGAAAGAGGGAGATGATGTTATTGTTATTGATAAAAATTGCAGAATGAGGGGTCGGGTAGTGTCAAAATATTCTACTCCAAGGTCATATATTGTTCAAAATAAAAGAGGAATTTACCGCCGCAATCGTAGGCACCTAATAAAATGTGAGCCTCCGCCTTGCGGCTCGAGGATAAATGCGGACGATCCTCCTCGCGGCGAGTGCGCCTCGCCGGACGAGGACTGTTACAACTCTGCAGAGTCCGTCGATGACAGTGATGACACTGTTATAGAATCTCATTCTCCAATGATCACGTTTAGGAAAAAGTAATGTTTGTTTGTGCTCATGTGTACTTATATCGTTGCTAAGTAGGTACATATTTAATTTCATGTAATAAAATAAGTAAATTTGTTATTTTTTATTTAGGATCTATTTTGTTTTTTGTTCCTCCTTTGCCATGCATCTAACTTTTTTGCCGTATGGGGAAGGAGAGAACATTATTATTGGTTATTATAAATGTTTTCATAGCTGATGTGGTGGTGGGTTTCATTGTTAGTTAAGTAATATTAATAAGGCGTTATTTTGTATTCTTTTTATTTAGGGGAAGATGTTGTGGGTAGACATAGAAAATATTAATAAAATCAGTTGTCATCCAGTCAGCCTTTCACTTACACAACAGGTTCGATAGTACATGCAATGCCTGACAGATTCTAGTATTACAAAACTTTGTATGTATGTGTATACCTATAAGCTAATTAAGTATAATTAGTTCTACATACATAACATAGATACAATTTCCTCTCAAATAGTGTAGAGTTGTAGACAGAGCAAACAAAACAGTACATACAGTTTTTTTTTATAGAAAAGCAATCTATAAACAATTGCAATGAATAAGGTACAAAATTTACACAATTTATTTGCATTACTGTTAAAAGCTAAATAGTAATATGAAAGAAAAATCAACATTTGCACAGGGAAAGACCCATATTATGAAATTATTGTAATGTAAATCACTATAATAATGTGAAGCTATGTCAATCCACTTGCAACAAAAGCAACAACAATATTTTATTCAAAATATTAACCTTTTTTGTTACAGGTATACACTTTACAAATGGATTAGCAGCATCCATCTCCACACACAAATAACTTCATTATATAATTATGATTATAACATAAGATGTTAATACATAAGCAATATTTGTAAAACATGTCTTTTATTTATAATTTAATGAGGGCCCAAAAAACATAAGCTTAAACTATTATGGATAATGTAGCAGAAACTATCAACTGTAAATTCAGTCTTACCTATAGTTTAACTTTAACTCTGAAAATGAACTGCACTAAATGGCAGTGTTTATATGAATTCTGTGTAACTAGCTGTATAAATAATCACTAAGAATAGGTCTTAGGGTGACCGCACCAGTTATGGACATAGAACCAGAAATGGACAATGACCTACCCACTAAGGAAAAGTCATTTGTTTTACAACAATCAATTCACAACTCTATGGTCTTTAAATTATGAATGAAGTGTCCATCACTGGTGCTTGTCAACTTAAACCGTCCATAACTGGTGCCGTCACCCTACTGCTAGCTAGTTTAATTTACATAGTTATAGCTATGTAGACCTACCTGATTAGACCTGTTAATGCAGTGCCACCTACACCTACATTATAGCATACTAGCTTTCTGCCCGCGGCTTCGCCCGCGTGGAACTCGGTTATATTGCGGTATAAAGCACAACTATAAGAAAACTTCTCCTTTCAAATGACACACAGCGCCATCGATCTATCATCTATCGATCGGTCATCGATCGATATCGATCTATCAAGCAAACTATATTTTTGTTTTCCCTTGGGAGCATCAATTTTTCCGGGATAAAAAGTAGCCTATTATTTAATCCGGACTACTATCTTTACGTCTGCAAAATTTCAAAGGAATCGGTTCAGTAGTTATGGCGTGAAAGCGGAACAAACAAACAAACAAACTCACTTTCTGACTTATAATATTAGTAAGGATTGTATATCATGGCCAAATGCAATTAAATAGATTTGGCAATTTGCAACATTCACAGTGTTATATTATTATTACCAATTTCGAAAAAGTAAATAAAATATTGCTTTTACAAAATAAATACAAATGTTAATGTTGTTAGTAGCGACATCTGTTGATGTGTTAAGAAAATTAATAAAAGTTTTAGTTTTATCAGCCGACGCTAGATGGCGGTAGTGGTAATAGGAAGCGTGACAACTTTCATTGCACTGATTTTTAACCGACTTAAAAAAAGAATCAAAAAAGAGTCGGACGAGAAAAAAACATCCCACACATTGTTTTCATACAATATAGCCTCGGATTTGAGGTAGGTAAGGTACCTAGACCAAGTTCACATAGAAACGCTGAAATAGCATTGAAGTCGTTGAATGCTAAGAAAATAAGTGTCATGTATGACGATCTTATTGCGATTTTAATGTTATTTTATTGTACCGGATTCGTTGTTATTGTGGCAAATGAAATACAACATTTTGTATCTAATTAAATGTCTATCTATCGTTGTTCATGTTCACGATGCACGGTGCATCATGCACCGGTTATAGAGACGGACGGATAGACAGATTCGACTCTTGCTAATAGAGTTCCGTTTTTAGGACTCCGTTAACATACATACATACAAATTCTCACGCCTTTATTCCCAAGAGGAGTAGGCAGAGCACATGAATTCAAAAATCCAGTGCCACGTTTAGCAATTTCAGGTAACTAGATGTTTAAACGTGATATTGTAGTGACAGGTTGCTAGCCCATCGCCCACAATAGACTAACCCTTTCCCAGAGTCGACTATTACGACACCCACATTATTAAAGTTTAAATATCTTATCTGCGTACGTAATGTATCATTCGTACCTAAGTAAGTTAAGTACACCTGAACCAGTTGAGTCCAGTTGGTTGCTGGCCCAGCATAGAACCTATTCACAGTAAACGTCATAGGTAGCAACATTGCATTGCTCGACAAAGGAAGGCTAAATATTCGGGCGTTTGAACCGCTGTCATTATTCTCAACACTTTTTTTTATCAGATTCTTTGAGACAGAGAGAATTGTACATAGGTACACACTAGACTATTATGTACACTTTTCTCATAGATAGCTATAAGGCACAGATACTATAAAACACACTTATTGTACCAATTTCTTAAGAAAGCTGCTAAAAAAAGTGTTGAGAATAATGACAGCGGTTCAAACGCCCGAATATTTACCCAAAATATTTATCACATTTACTGTGACACAGTTCTGCGGAGGTACAAGAATCAATTGTTCCGATGTAAGCTAACCACAGGAAGCGTTGCGCAAGCGGCGTGCAACAAAAGACAATATCGAATTATTGTCGTCTTCGTCGAATTTCACTGACCAAACAATAGGTATCCGATGCTTGCTTTAAATGAAATTAGTTTGAATTAAAAAAACTATTTAGGTCATCCGATAGATTTTACATCTGTGTGGTAACGGGATCGAATAGCACCTCTCCATTTCTTCCGTGGATGCAGCAATAAAAGGCAACTAAGGAAATAGGTTTAGGTATAATCATGGTTTAGGCGACAGGCTGGTAACCTGTAACTATTGTAGGTGACATGACAGGTGACACAGTAAACGCCTGTGTACCAATACTCACATCCTGAAGTAGGAATCCTTCTTAAACTTTTATACCACTGACTGCCATCTGTTTTCAAACCTAAAATTATGCTAGAAGTGGGTGCGGAACGTGAAATAGTCATAAAATTGATTTTGTCTACGTCACGTTTCATGTGCTTTGCTCCCTTTGCGATAGGCGTGATTGTATGTAAGTAGATATGTTTAGATTTTATGACAACGAGCTGCGGTTGGTCAAGAATCAATTGGTTCGACTGTACTCACATTTTCTAATGTCAGGGACGAACTCATCGACATAAAACACCGCAAATAACCGACGATAGTAAAAAACCTAAAAAATACTAAATTCATTTTTGAGATTTTTTGTTCGACGACGGGTTGACGCAAGCTAGCTTTATGTCATGGATGAGTTCCTTCACTATACTATAGACCGATAGGTACTTAAAAGATGGTAAACAATCTTGACATATCTTTTTATTGAAATACACAGTCTAAAAATGAAAATCGTTACAATATACAATTCAATTATGAAAGTAAATGATTTTTTCATACCTAAATTGTAAAATGTAAAGATTTTGATTTATAAAGTGTATGTTTAAATAAAAAGACACGTCAAGATTGTTTACCATATTTTAAGTACCTATCGGTCTCTAGTATAGTGGTCGGCAATAAACTTGGAAATATTTTAAGTGGTGGGGCTAAGTTTGCGCATCGCTTTTTCCATAGAGATTGAACATTAAACTACCGTGAGACTCACTGATTTGTAAAATACGGATAATTCACGTTAATTCAAGTTTAGCTCGACATGTTACGTCGCGCGGACAGAGCAGTGGCGCGCAGTGCGCGTTTGGCAGCAGCTACTGCCGTGGCTCCTAAATGAAGGGCTACAATTAGCCCGGAACATGTCGGGCTAAACTCGATTTAAATCGTGAGTTATTATGTAGAACAAGTGAGATCTGAATAATAGATATTCGGGCTATTCATATGTATGTGGCGCGCGCATGTAATATTAAACCTAGTATGCGGAAAGCCCCACCTTTTGTCCGGAAGCCAAACCTTAAAGCAACCGTAACGTAATTTTTATGATTTCCCAGCACTACTGTTTTTTTCATTCATGTTATGGTTATGTATCTGCATACATAATATCATAATTTACCTTCACACACAATATGTCTACATTAAGAAACCTGTATTAGGTGGTTACGTATAATTATTAATATTGAAAATTACCGGATAACTCACGTTAAATAAATCGAGTTTAGCTCGACATGTTTCGGACTAATTCGCGTGCGCAGAGAGCCGAGGCGCGCAGTTCGCGTTTGGCAGCAGCAGCTGCCGCGGCTCCTAGATGAAGGGCTACGAATTAGTCCGAAACATGTCGAGCTAAACTCGATTTATTTAACGTGAGTTATCCGGTAATTTTCAATATGTGTGAGTCTCACGGTAGTTTAATGTATAATTATTAATTATAATTATAAATATAATGTTTCTAGGTACTTTATGGAATCGATATCGATACAATTAAGTAAGTACAGTCAGGGAAATTGGATGTTTAGGTTGAGATAGTATTTCCAGCCAGTTGCATGACATAAATACCTACTCAATATTGAACTTCATGGTGAAGTTTGGCCTATAATGCGAACAAATTATAAAGGCGGGCAACCTGCTAAACATTCAGATTCCCTGACTGTACATTAAAATTTCGAATAGAAAAAAAATAAATTTCGAAAATGATGGTTGAAAGAAGAAAACATTACATATTTCAAATATGGAACACGTGGTAGGCTTTGCTGACGGTGCGCTTGCGACGCCGATGCGCAATTGTTTGTGGAATTCCCTTCGTCGTTAGCCGTTCTTTGCACGTCGTATAAAACGTTATGTTTGAATACATCTATATATATATAACTCAAAGGTGACTGACTGACTGACTGACTGACTGACATAGTGATCTATCAACGCACAGCCCAAACCACTGGACGGATCGGGCTGAAATTTGGCATGCAGGTAGATGTTATGACGTAGGCATCCGCTAAGAAAGGAATTCCCGAAATTCCCACGGGAACGGGAATTAGCGGGAAAATCCCGTTGTATGAAAAATCTAAACCTAATGCGAGCGAAGCCGCGGGGCATAAGCTAGTACATACATATGCGCACATCACAGCTGCATTGAAAAAAAATCGCCTTTAGTCAATATAAAGGGCTAAAATTATAATTTCATTTTTTTTGCATACATACATACAATCACGCCTATATTCCCAACGGGGTAGGCAGAGCACAAAAAACGCTACGTAGACACAACGATGCCTATTTCACGTTAAGTGGCCACTTCTAGCATAATATTCTTTAGGTTTGAGGTGGCAGGTATAAAAGTGACAGGTTGCTAGCCTGTCGCCTAAAGTATACCTTAACCTATGTCCTTAGTCGCCTCTTACGACATCCATGGAAGAAATGGAGAGGTGTTATTCTAAACCCGACACCACACAGGTATTTTTTTGCTACTGTTGTACTAATCTATGACTGTACTATAATACCACCAAACACAAGAAAATATTTAGGGATTATTCTTATCCTCGTTGCGCCTGCGAAATTATATATTTGGATTTATATTTATTTTTCTTATTTTTGCACTCTAAACAAATCTCCTTTAAATTGAGATTTGTTTGCACAAAAAAAACGCACATGGAATTTGGCAGGCACAAAGACGTTATCAACTTTTTGTTTGAAACCCACAACCTAACCCTCTCTGTTTGACATAATCAGTCCACCACAATTTTATACTTTCTGCACGGTCCATGTATTATGTATAAATTAGTCTTAGTTGGTAGATACGGAAAAGACTAGAAACGGCTAATGGTTTTCTAGGTTGTTACTGGTTACGAGATATTCTGCATTTCCGTATCGTCAAATACATATCTAAACATAACAATACATAGAACAATATGTAGCTAATATACTAGAGCAGAGCAATTTGGAGTTAACGACTTGAAACGCTATGCTACTTTGGATTTAAATATGGTTGGTCGATGACACGATATGAGTATTTAATATCATTGTTTTAGGCAAAGCATAAGGTAAATGCCTCAGTGCTTGACTCTACGTCAGGGACGGCAAACCATTGGCACGCAACAAAATAGTTCGGGCACGCCGATTGACTTCTTGAATCCTCGATTGAATCCTTGTAACTTGGATTTTTTACCAAATAGTATAAGTTAATACCATCTAGTTTTATTTTTGTTCGATAATATCAATAAGCCTAAATTGTTCGATGGCACGTCATAGATATAAAACTATTTGTTTCATAAAAAATGGAACGTGTGTCACTAAAGGTTCGCCATCCCTGCTCTACGCAGTACATCGCATTCGTATTTGAACACTCTACCTACAGGGTGGCCGGAAAATCCGGGAATTGACCGTGAATAGGTATTTACCGGTTACCCGTGTGGTGCCGGGTTACACCTGCACCTCCCCCTTTCTTCCCGTGGATGTCGTAGGAGTCGACTCTGGGAAAGGGTTGGTGTATTGTGGGCGATGGGCTAGCAACCTGTCACCACAATATCACGTTTGACCATCTGGTTACCCTGAATTTGCTAGACGTGGCATTGGATTTTTGAATTCATGTGCTCTGCCTACCCCTCCTGGGAATACAGGCGTGAGAATATGTATGTATGTATATTTTAACCAGTGTTCGGGTATACGCATTTGAAAAAAAGCTGTGAAGTTCTTTCCCGGAAATTTAATGAAAAAAATCGAAAATCTGAAAATATTGCCCAGTCTTTTGTACCTACTCCCGCTCTTAAGTCGAACGATTGCAGGTGCGTAAGCGCTGACTAATGGGACTTGCGTACCTAAGGGTCGTAAGATAGGTAAAACAAAAGACGCAATGAACTAAAAAGCGATGAAGCATTCGTCTCCCGCAAGGTCAATATTGAAAAGTTTCAGGAAATACTTGACAGGGGTTTTTAGACGCGTTTTAATCTTCCTTTTACGATATTCACGGAAAAAATGGAGAGGTGTTATTCTAAACCCACACGGGGCACAATAAACATACTACTTAGTTACCGAAACATTACAAATGTGGTTTTCTCGATTTTTTTTCTCCATGGAGAATGAACAATATTAAAATGCAAATTAATTGTTAATTTTGTTGAATTGTAAATTATAAGTTTTGATAGCTCCAAAATATTCACAATCATATATTTTGACGAGGACTTGTCTCAAGAACGATGATTTCGTAATAAATATTTTACTACTGACGCAAATGTAGTCGATTATACATAACTTAATAGAATAGGTAAACACGCTACTTGTGTTTTTATATACTTTATTTTAGGAGGATCACGACATCAAATTACCAGTATTTGTTTATAAGTACAAGCCGCGATAATATTTGCACTAAGAGTGGCAAAAAAATGTACGTCTTTAGAAAACTGGCCAAGAGTGGGTTGGCCCGGTGCACGAGGGGTTCTGTACCATTATCAATACAACACTAGTCGTTATTAACCAAAAGCTATAAATATTTACTATCAAGAATGAAGGATTGAGAAATTAACTTTGCTGGTGCCCCCTTCATTGTCCTATACTGTGTCGGTTTAGGTTACTTAAATTAAAGTAAACAAACTTTATGTCAGATTTGACAGGTTCAGAACGTTTTTTTTTACCACCGAACTTTTTTCGGATGTTCAAATAGTTTAGCAAAGGAATCTTCGTAATATTTATTGAACTGTACGTCTAGTGTGTTCAATTCGATAGTGCAGTCGTTAACGAATTCGTTTGCGAGTTGTCGCGGAATGTATGGAGACTTGTCGACCGTGGCAGTTGTGCAAACGTTCCGCTGGCGGCGCTTTATCGGTTTCCATACAATTTTGCGATAACTCGCAAACGAATTCGTTAACGACTGCACCGTCGAATTGAACACACTAGACGTACTGATGAACGTTAGTGTTCTAATTCCGATTGTTTCTGGTATTAGGTAAATTTAGGCACCAACAAAATATTTGTTATTGTTTCCTTCCTTTGCTAAACTTTTTGAATATCCGAAAAAAGTTGGGTAGTAAACAAAAAACGCTCTTAACCCGTCAAATCTGACATAAAGTTTGTTTACTTAAATTTAAGTACCTAAACCGACAGAGTATAATACATACTACCAGCTACCGTAACAACGCTTTATTAGTTACTTTACATACATTGCTACATACTGTCACGCCTCTTTCCAGAGACTACATTGTTCCTCTTGCTACAATCAAGACACACCTCTTTTGTTTGACCTACATTCATTAATCTCTTCATAAAATACTCGTAGGTTTCAGGTACCTGACCTGACTTTTTCCCAACACTTCCCCAATTTGGTCAAGGAAAACCGTCTAGAGACTAGACCTTAGATGTTCACTTCCCAACACACCCATCCACACTCCCCATATATTAATATAGTAAATCTTCTTCCATCCATCCTCTCTATATGACCAAGCCGCTTAAGTGTACTTTTCTTACTTGTTTTATCATAAAAGTGTATAAATATTTTTGACGTCTTGTTGACGTAAATTCATATAAATTTTTGGCACTGACCGTTCAGCCTTGGCCGAAGGTCTTGAGCATGCCTATCTTTATCCCATAACTTTTAAATAAACAAAATTATTCTGACAAAAAATTTGCAAAAATACGCAAAATTTTATGAATTTCCCTCAACCCCTCAAAGATTTATTTTATTTGGGTGAAAAATCCAGAACCTGAAATAAACCTACTTTCACTAAAAGCGAACTGCAAATTTTATTTATATAAAAGGAATTTACAAACAGCTAAAATAAAAAAAAAAATGTGAAAAAAAGACAGTTTAAATGTTTGACTTGTCTATGGAAAATTCACGAGAGAGCTCAATACTTATGGCCAAGGCAGTGCTCGTTTTCTTACCGATTAAGCAGGGTCTTATGTTTCGAGGGGGATAAATACATTTATATTTCAAAAATCGACGTGAAGCGACTAGAGGGAACTAAGGATATAGATTCAGGTAGGGTAAATGTACCAATGCCCGTCACTGACCCAATACACGGTACTAGCAACCTTATGTCATGTATGTAACCTTAATATGTAACCTTATGTATGTAACCTTATGTAAGACAGGTGACAGGTTGGTGTCGTCTACTGGGCGTTGAGGCGTCGAGCATTAACTTATATTTTAGGCGACATGCTAGCAACATGTCACTCTTATACATTCCAGCCAACTCAAAACCTAAAAAAAAAATGCCAGACGTGGCCAGGAAACGTGAAATAGGTAGACATGGTTTTCTCTAAGTAGCGATTCATGTGTACTGCCCATCCCGTTTGGAAATACAGGCGCGATATACCTATGTGTGTATATTTCAAATCCTAAATCCATTTTGGTGCGGTGACGAGTGCTTCTTCATCATCATATTATTATTACAGTAGCGTAAACTACAAAAATGACTTTTAATAATGTAACAGTGTTGTTTTGTTTTGCTAGTGTATAAATGGGTTTAGTAAAAGTAGCGGCTAAAAAAAGAACTTTTAAGCTTCGTTGACTTTATTGAAACGATACCAAAATCATCCATCACATCACTTATTACACTGCCTACACAGAAATATATAAAATAATTATACGTCACTGACTAATTTAAAATAAAATAAAAGTAGTAGGTAGTTTCATTTTTCAAAAATGTTAACTTAGAATATAAACATTATCACAAAGTATAGGTACATGTTATATATCAGTCATTGACTTCTACATATTACAACTATGTCATATAACTACGGCTAGGGCAGGTATGTAGGTTCTTAGCAGGAACGGGCATGCGTGACAAAAATAGTATGAGTATGACCCACCAAGTTATCTAACTAGAACTATATTTACAAACTTTGACGAAAACAGAACTTCTAAGAAGTAGTAGGTAATACTTAATACTAATAACTCTTTCTATGAGTAAGGTAAACGTCCGAGTGCTTGACACCTACACAGAAAATATTTCATTAAGTACGTTTATTTATCTACTTTACACAAAACCATACTTACCCATAAAGTTGTTTTCTTTATCGATTTTTTTTTGGAATGTTAAATATCAAAGCCACACAGTTATTAGCAAACACAAAAAATAGGCAAATAACTAAAACAATGTCACTTTCATCTTAATAATATCGACACAATTTACAGCGTCGAACACTAGGACAGTTACCTCAACTCAGAAATTAGACAGCAGTTTTCTTAGCCGCTTGTAGATCAAATACTTAACGTCTTTCGCGAACACGTAATCCAAATGATTAAAGTTCTTGTGAGGCACTTTGTGTATGTCGACGACGTTCGGCAACTTGTTGTACAACTCGTCGACATCACGGGAGTCGGCCAGCCAATCAGCGTCGCTGTAGACCATGGAAACTGGCGCTCTCACGTTATCCAAGTTGTACTCTGGGGGTTGTTCCGTCCCATACCGCTCCAGGTTCCCCGCAGAGCCGTAGTCAAACTGTCTGAACTTCGCAGAGATCACACCCTGCCCGTAGTGAGCTGCCTGCTTCGCTGAAGCTCCAGATGGCACGTGACTGTAGATAACTGGTAAGTTGGTCACGTTCAGCTGTTCCACGTTGAACCCAGCTATGAGGAACAGGAAGTTAGCGCAGAGGATCTCAGAGAGCGGCCCTCTGGAACACATGAGCCGACGGTATAGCCTCATCGCATTGTTGTCTGGTAGTAATTCGTGCACACCGATAGTTTTCACAAACGCATGGATCAATCCTCCTGTAGGCGCTAACAGTCGGATGATTGGCGATTTTAAGTGGGACATAAAAGCAACAGGTGACAGAGCAACCATCAAAGAGACCTTATCGTTGTACTCCGGCCGTTCCGAGCCCATCACCCAAAAGGATGTAGTACCTTGCGAATGCCCGACATATTTAAGTTTTTCTTGACCAGTAGAGTTTAACACGTAGTCAATCATAGCTGGAAGGTCGTATATCCCAACCTCATGCCAGGAAAAGTCCCAAAAATCAGCTTGGGACGGATCCATCTGAACGTGGCGCCGTGAATGCTTGTTGCCCCGCGCATTTCCCAACCATACGTCATAGCCGTCCTTTGCCAGTAAATAAGCAATCCCAGCGTCTGGTCCCGCGATCACGTAGTCGTCGGAGCTTCCCAGTAGGCCGTGCTGGAGGAACACGACCGGCCCTCTGCTGGGTATCCTGATCATGGTAAGTATGTATCCATCTTCAGTCACGACTTGATGTTTTTCTACAGGATGTCCGTATTTAGCAATGAGCTGGTCACAACTGAGCTGACAGTCTTCGTTGCTCAAACCGAGGTTGTATTCTGCTAGAAAGTTATCGCCTATAGATGCTAAGTTGTAGTCATTTGTGATGCTAGGTATACCGTTTCCACCACCGAGGCTCCGCGCTAGTGTGATCGGCAAAACGCTGAATAGGTTCAGAGCGTTCCCTATTAGATCTCCGGAAAAGTCGTATGGCTGGTTTACCATGGGGCTGCGGGTGAGCGCGTCGGTCGCCCCCCGGGCCATTTCCGCAGCCCGGGGAAACAGCAAGTCGATGAACTGGCCGCGCCCCGGGGCGGCCGACAGAGACACAACCAAAATAAATATTTTCCGGAGCATATTGCGCAAGGCACGCGCGCTCCCTCGCAGAGGTCAATTTTTAAACTGATCGTTCACAATTCGGGTAACCTTGTTGTGTACTCCGAATTATTTTTTGCCGCCATGCTCGCATACATTATGGCAGAGGTTCTACGCTTAGATGCGATAGTTCCGCCGGCGATTGTGGTGTTTACCCCCGGCATAACAAGTTCGTCGAGGAAAAACTTTTATATGTAGTGTTAATTGGTGAGACATTACACGTAAATCTGCGAATCTCATGCGCAGATGACGTCAATAAGTGTTCTTTGTTCACCTTTACACCTCAGCCCGTCTTGTTGATCGGCACGAGAACACGACCACAGTCTTGTCACATGGAAATCACTTAAATCTGCCACTGTTAACGAATCAACTGCCTAAACAATACAGATCTCCAACTGTACTTAGCTATTTACTTCCACATCCATAGAAACTAATGGCAGGAACTGCCTGTATTTGGTTAGTTGCGTTTGTGTCACTTATACAAGAATTGACTTCCGAGTCGAGTTATTACGTACCGTTAGTTACGTCAGTTCACTTGTGAATTCCGTAATATATTAGCACCAAGGCGTGCAGTTCATTTTGAAGGTCTTTACCATTCTGATGACATACGTTACACAAGAAGCTCAAACGAAATGTTACATAATTCATTACTATGTACAGCGTATAGCATGGCAATTGTTTTGCTAGACTGGTCGTTGGGGATGCGGTCGACGGAGGAGGACAAACCTCGCATATACACCAGCAGAGCCCAATTAGATTAAAGCTAGCTCGGTGTTAAAAAGATGATTCAAAGGTCTATTGCAGTGCGGATTATTATTACTAGGATCCCGTGCCATTAAAGAAAAATAGAACCGATCTATGTAGGGTCACTCTCACTACATGTCCCTTATTCTTAGAAAAGCATGGAGAAAAATCGTTGAAATTTATACTAAATACAGTTACATAATTATGTATGTACAACAAAATACATATAATCAGGCTATTAACCTGTCACTATTATTGTACCCTCTAACTTAAAAATATGCTAGAAGTGGCTACGAACCGTGAAATACTCAGGGTCCTATGGCGGAATTAAATGTTTTAACTACATAAAGTAATTTGCTTGCGTGATTCCGTGACGTAATTACTAATAGCAGACTAAAGAAACAGTGTTACAGGACTTTTTGACCTGTAAATTAACATACCTCACTACAAGGAGAACTTGTTTACAATATGCAGAAACCAACAACAAATGGTTGTTTCCACCTTTCTCGAAGTTTGAGTCACCATGTTTTAAAAATAAAACTACCGTGAGACTTACTTCACTACCGCTACCGCCTGTATCCACTGCCTTGGCATGCTACTCCCGATGATGGGCCACGAACTGGCCCGAAACATGTGGAGCTAATCTCGTGATGAATGTATCCGTTTTATTTCACCTCGTTTTTAGCAGCATTTCTAATATTAAGAACTAAAAAAATATGCTAGAAGTGGCTGCGAAATGTGACATAGTCAATGTCTAGACTAGTCTATGTAGCGTTTCGTGTGTCTGTCAACCCCATTTAGGTACACAGGTGCGATGTATGTATGTGTGTAAAAAAATCAGATTCGCCTACCCGTCTTCGATTACCTACGAAACGTTTCTCATATTTAGTTTTTGAGGAATAAAGATTACATCTAAGATTCTAAGGTAAACGTCCCTATGCTCGACACTGACCCAATACTTGGCACTTGCAACCTTATGTCATAGCAAGACAGGTGACAGATGGGTGACATCTACTGGGCGTTGAGGCGTCGAGCATTGGTACTTTTACCTTATTTGTTAATTAAGTAGATATATTAAAAATCCTCAATTTTTTCTAAAAGCTCTACGCGTCAGTAAAAACCCAGTTTTTGCTTCACAACAAAGTTGCCACTAAAAACGTTAATGAGCATCCGTGAAGACAATGTCTAGACACCTTCGTAAAATAAAATAAGTGAAGTGCGGATCGATTTTTTTCTGTTCATGTTATTAACAACTCGCAAGCCGCTATATTCGCCATCAATAAACTTACTTTATTATACGTAATCTGCTTGTTAAATTTGTTTACGCGCGGACTATAAAATTGACTTTCCGTCAATTAACGACGTTTGTAAATTTTCCGTCTGGCTTTGAGTAGTGGATTTTCTTAAGTGATACCTACGAGAACCTTAAGAAGCGCTAAAATTGACTAGCTAAAACTCATGATCCGTTTTGTTTCACAAAAAAAACTCGTTTATTTTTTTAGTTAAATTAACTCCAATTTTGATTACGTATATTTTTTTGTTTTTTTTCGAAAGTGCAAATATTACATACAGGGTCACGGGCGTAGCCAGGATTTAGTTTCGGGGGTGGGCTTGACGAAAAAAAATCGGCCAAGTGCGAGTCGGACACAAAAAATCACGA
>BHDV01008711.1:60962-71881 GCA_005406045.1 Adoxophyes honmai | reverse complement strand
GGGCACTACCGTGCCCCCCGATTGTACCTACGCTAGTAATTTTTATTAGGTAATACCACGCCATATCTAGCGAAGCTCATGCTATTTTTCAAAGAAAGTGAACAATTAACGCTCGTTAGTATAGAGATTATCAGCCTTTAAATTAACTCTAAATTGAAGTATTACTAATCTCTACACTAATTACATTCAACAGTTAGGTAATAAACAGTAACACAAAATGCTTTCTTAATACTCGTGTATTCAATTAACGTCTTACCCCGATTAGGTATTTAAATTCTGCCCAAGTTCATTGCCAATGCCGACCACTATCCGTACCAATGTAAATGTGAAAGTGTGTTTGTTTGTTTGTCCGTCTTTCATGGCTAAACGGAGCGATGGATTGACGTGATTTTTTAGGTAGAGATATGTAGCGCCCCAGCGCCACATGCGTCGAACAGCCGAACTAAACGGTTCTACATCGCGCTAACGAAGTTTCGACGAACGGTTGCATAAATACAACTTCCAACTTCCTCTCTCTGGACTTCGGTCCCCAGACATAACATCTGCCTGGAGAGAGATCTCTCTATTAGAATCTTTCACACAGATAGTTTAGGGCATGGAGTGTGACATAGGCTACATTTTGTCTCTTCAAAACCCTCCATTTCCCTAAAGTGAAGAGTGGAAGTTTTCAATATAGAAAGCTATAAAATTGGTATGTGTGCTATCTCTTCTGTGATACCCCGAATTTAACGCGAGCGGAGCCGCGGGCAAAAGCTAGTACTTAATAAATAATATACAAAATAATCAAAAATCATTGTAAAATGTACATTATTAAGTTGTTAGGTGATTTCAGTGTAAAGTTAAGTTGAATTTAGATTAATTCATTAATGATAATGTATTAATTAGATAATTAAGCAATTAACTCAATCACAAAAATGATAAAAAGGTGACGTGTTACTCCATCTAACGCTTGACCAACGTATTAGTTAAAACCTGACGCCATCAAAACTAGCAGGCTATCTCGTTTATAAATATTGTACTAGATGGCGTACCTCCCTAACAAAACGGTTGAATGTTTGACATTTTAATAATAATCAAGCACGCTTTGTTTTGACATTTAATACTCCAACTGTCACCCAAGCGTTGCTGTGTGAGCGAGATCAAGATACAATATCGACTGTGTTAGAAAAGGATAGCGGCGCGGCGGCGCTTTGGCTTCCCGCCGTCCCCCGTACGACAGTCGCGCTCAGTTCGTTTTGGTTTGCTTGCTGTGCGTAGTTCATCGTAAAAATATTTTGTTTGAACGTTCTTCAATAAGTTATTCTTGACTTTTGGACTGTCTGTGAACTCTGCTAGTGATATATGTGTGATTAAGTGTGAAAAACGATATTCGGATGGATTGAGTGTGTAACGATGCTACCTCCTACGGCCGGCATAGCACAAGAGCAACGCGACCGGCCCGAAATGGCGTACCAGCAGCGTCGCGACGTCAGGGAACTAACGAGGGAGATTATCAGGGATGCCGCCCGAGCCGCCAACAGACAGCAGTCCATGTCGCCTGGAGGTAAGCCGGTCAAAACGACGCCACGTTACGGCCATGCTTGTCAAATTGACATACGTCAACATGACATTTATACGAAAACAACGCTTTTATCCACATTAACCTCCTGGATCCCCCGGTCCTCACATGAGGACATAACATTAAAAAAATTCTGAAGTCTAATGTCAAACCGTCTTAACAAGTTTACACGCATAGTACGTTTCCGAACGCACTTGTCAACATAAAAAAATAAACACCGAGTCACGAACGCCCGATCAGCGATCAGTGCGGCTTTGACATCGGACACTGCCAGCCACAGTCTCTCTCGCGGTAAGTAAATCTAAAGTTATCTCAATGGATTGTTAATTATATATTTTTGTTTTGTTTTTATAAGTACACTTTTGGTATATTTCATATGTTAGTAAGTGCATTTCCTGCATGTAATTGGAAAAAAATAGTTTTATGTATCTCTGAAGTTAATGTACTCATGCGAGTACAAGAGGACGGATTAGTTTTTTTTATGTTCTCGTACGAGTACAAAGGGTCTTAACGCTGTCAGTTATTTTATCTTTCGTAAAAATTAATTATGTTTTAATTTCAATTTTCAGGCTTGAAGGACTGTGAAAAAGAGGAGTTGCTTAATTTCGATGAATCCGACGGCCTTTCCGAAGGCGAAAATGTTTATGTGACAACTAAGTACCATTCATCATTCTAAAGTTAGAACGCCATGATTCTACTTCATCTGAATCAGAAAACGACGATGATGACATCTTTGAAATCTACAAAATATATCGAAAGAAATAACTTCTGCGGTTCCTAGTCCTGCATTAGAAATAGAAATAGAGGGGGATCACGTTTTTCTAGTCCAAGCATAAGAAGCGAAATAAGCGATGCATCAGCAACTACTTGTTCAAGTTTCGCACACGATTTAGAAAATGAAGACATTCCCAGTCCATTTTTTTCACCATCTGTTCTACAAGTTAAAAACTGAATTAAAACAAAACGTTTACTTTAGATTAAGGCCAAAAAAAATGTTAGGTACTTAGTGAAATTGTAACAATTGTAATTTTTAGAATATAGGATCAAATCTGGGTCATGAACAATACTCAGATTTCAGTGTACCTAGATTTCATCCAGTGAAGTGATTTATTTTTATATACAAGTTTTTATGTTTGTACTAGTGCGTCTAGTGCAAATTATATATTAAAGTTCGTTTTTGTTACTATTTTTAACAAAAGATTCTGTTACCTTTGTAAACTAGTGTTTAATCAGTATAAAAATGTATTTTGTACATAAGTAATGTTAATTCTTTGTGATATTGCGATTTATGTGATACTTAATTAATCGGAGGAAGTACAAATCAGGAGTTTTTATGAGTTTATACGCAAATAAAGTTGATTTTTCTAGTATTTTTATTTAGTTAATACTGTTCTCGAGTGAGGTCAAAGTCCTTGTGTACTCGTCTGAGGACATAGTGAAAAATCGAAGGGAAAACTCCAGGAATTTTTTTATTAATTTTCCAACAGTAAGGGGTATGTACTTAATACAGTTTATGGAAAAAATTATAGTTTTGGCAAAATAAGTATCTCCAGGATCCAGGAGGTTAAATCATAATAGAAAACATTTAGCCTTCGATATCTAGTGCCTGTGAATACCTGGCACAGGAATTTAGACCTGTTACGTCACCTAGGCGGTCCGATCTCGTGAAACTAAAATGGCGCCAATGCGCCATTAGCTGCTTGTATTATCAATAGCTACATAGTTATGTAGCTTTTTATGTGCATTTCGAGAACTGTTTGTGCGTGAAAAAGTGAATCAAATAGTTATATGAGGACAAAAGACCGTGTCAATTGAAGTTTAAGCTATCTAGAGCACAATACGGTTGTGTAAAGTGCCATTTGGCACGTGCTCGGGTTATTTTTAGCTCGCCCTGTTGCAACGTAAGCCGTCGATTAGCTTGGATCAATATGGGTATGTTAACATTGATGTTTAGTTGTTAAAGTTGTGGTTTTCTTGTGCCCTATTAGTGGAGGATTTTGGTTTGTTTATTGTTGTCATTGGAATCCCGATGACTTTTGTAAAACGTCGAAATGACAGCAACATGACATTCGATTCCACACAGCACAAGATGGCTGCCATTTTATTTTAGTTCAGTCACGCGCCGAAGCAGGTGGCGCTGCAAGCGCTTTGTTGATATAACAATACCTTATTGGTCAACCCAGTCATACATGCAATCATAATGATTTTTTATTGATTTATTTTTATTTAATCTGAGTATTAAAAGTCTACAAGTTCAGGAAATTGTAATCAAAGAGGATTTTTGTCATATTAGTGCAATACATATTTATCTTCAAAAGTAAATTTAATTTAATTAAAGTTAAAATGGCTATAGTTGCATGGACACTATACAATGCTTCATAGTGCTAGACAAACTACTGGTTCTGCTATAAGTTTTTTATAATGCTACCATAAAGTATTTTAGAACTATTTTAGAGTAAAATATCATAATACTTCAGAATAAGTTTTAGCGACATGAACCAACTAACCCGTTACAGTCAGGGTGGGCAAGATCAGCTTATTATGTATCAGCACAAACTTAGCAGCATTACTTAAAATCGTGCCACATTAAGTGCTAGGGACTAGTCATGTCACAATATTGTTTACCACACTCCAACGAAACAGATAGACCTAATTTTATGAAATTTAATGTAGGTATTCAGTAGGTCTGAGAATTGCCTACTTTGCTGCTTCCAAACGCGAACTGCGCGCCTCCGCTCTCATATGAGCCGCCGCGGCTCCTAGATGAAGGGCTTCGAATTAGTCCGAAACATGTTGAGCTAAACTCGATTTTATTAATGTGAGTTATCCAAACAATTTTCAACATGAGTGAGTCTCACGGTAGTTTAATGTTTAATAGTTTTATGTTTTTTCTTAAATCTTGTGCATTGGGTAAGACTTTAAATTAAAGGAGGTACTTGAAAACTAACATACGTATTATATTTAATAAACAAATGCTTGGAGAAAGTATCTGGTGACTTCTAATTGAAAAATGTCAGTACCAGAGTCAGAATTAGGGTTTAATATCAAATGTAAAGTTCCAATTAATCAGTTGGAAGTCAGAGCTCCGTAACATATCTACTACCAACCTGACTAAACAATATACAAAATCTTTGTAAAACAATATAGAAAGTACCTCCTTAACTAGGTAGCTTAACACAGCAATATTAGAGTAAACCTGTTACTTTCTAACTAAATTGAAGCGTCTGCTGACATTCTTCCAAAGGTGAGTTGGCCAATAGTGTACTGGTCAGCTCGTCCGTGCAAAAGAAGCGTATCTAAGTCATCGAGTTGAGAGACCAGCTTGTCTACACTCTAACTAGCTAACTATACCTTGTTTGTTTAGGTAGTTAAAACAATGTAAACAATCTTGACGTGTCTTTTTATTTAAATGTACACTTTATAAATTGAAATATTTACATTTTACAATTTAGGTATGAAAAAATCATTTACTTTCGTAATTGAATTGCATAATGTAACGATTTTCATTTTTAGACTGTGTATTTCAATAAAAAGACATGTCAAGATTGTTTATATTGTTTTAACTACCTAAACAAACAAGGTATACTTCAAAATGACAATCTATGATGTGCGAGTCGAGCTGCACATGTTGCTGTGCCAAGCCTGTAGGCTTGGCCACTTGCAACAATATACAAGAATTGAACTATGTACATTTATATTTTATCTATAAATCTTAATTACATACTATCAATCTCTACCCAAGGATAAGAGTGTCACTGACTGATAACATGTTTAAACTCATATATTCACAAAAAAATATTTTGTGGGCTGGAATGACAAGTTTTATGTGTTTAGTCTCTATTTTGTTACTAGCTTTTGCCCGCGGCTACGCTCGCGTTAAATTCGGGGTAACACAGAAGAGATCTTGTTAGCCACAGCCCGCATGCCAATAAGTAGGTATTATTTTTGCATGTTTAATTTCCTTCCTCTACATTTCTGCCATTTTACTTTAGTCAAATAATGATTGTTAGGATTGTATCTGTATTGAAATGCACTGGCTTTTGGTGTAAAAACAATAATATAAAAAAAATACAGGTAACATAAAAGTCTATAAAAGCATAAATGCATATAAAAATGGTGTGCAATTATGTTATCCTGTGTGTAAAATCAATCTTATGAAGCCCATAACTGTATTCACCACTTCTGAAAGAGGTAGATCATTGACCTGCCCTAATCTTGAATTAAGCCTAGTTTAAAACCGTAGAATGGCTCGGTATGCGGTTCGTCAAATTAGCGCGAGGGGCGACGCGTCCTCTTGACCCCACAGTTCCACCGCAGCTGCCGAGAGCTAGTTGACCGAGAATCTTGTCTCCACAATAAAAACCTATTTAAAAATGATTTTTAGGGTTCCGTAGCCAAATGGCAAAAACAGAACCCTTATAGATTCGTCATGTCTGTCTGTCCGTCTGTCCGTCCGTCCGTATGTCACAGCCACTTTTTTCCGAAACTATGAGAACTATACTAATAAAACTTAATGAGTAGATAGATGAGTTCTGTGAACCGCATTAAGATTGTGACACAAAATTAAAAAAAAAAACAATTATTTTTTAGGGTTCCCCATACATGGAACTGAAACTCAAAAAAACATTTTTCATCAAACCCATACGTGTGGGGTATCTATGGATAGCTCTTCAAAAATGATATTGAGGTTTCTAACATCATACTTTTCTAAAGTGAATAGTTTGCGCGACAGACGCTTTCAAAGTTGAAAAAGTTGTGTCCCCCCCCCCTCTAACTTCTAAAATAAAAGAGTGATAAATCTAAAAAAATATATGATGTACATTACTATAAAAACTATCAACGAAAATTGGTTTGAAAAAAATCTACCAAGTAGTTTTTTTTAATAAATAAAATTAAAATTTATCATTAGTTCGAAAATCTGTCACTAGATGGCGTTGTAATCGGTTTGTACGGAACCCTCAGTGCGTGAGTCCGACTCGCACTTGGCCGGTTTTTGTTACTGTGTGATGTCGGGTTTAGAATGACACATATCCTTTTTTTTCATTGTGGCATGAGAGATGACTAAGGATAAGGTTTAGGTATGCTTTAGGCAAACTAGCATCCTGCCACTGTTGAACCTATTAATTTAAAACCTAAAAATATGCTGGAAACGGCTGCGAATCGTGAAATAGTCGTGGTTTTGACTACGTTTCATATGCTCTGCCTACCCTATTTGGGAATACATGCGTGATGTATGTAACTATGTGTGTAAATAGGATGTGATTATGAGTAATGAGTAGAAATAACATAAAAATGGTCAAAAATACACAGTATACCTATGTAATAGGTACAGTCCCCAGCATTTTCGAATATTACAAGCACAGAACAGAAAAAACAAGTAGAAGTGTTAAGTGGGCGGGGCACGTGTGTCAACTTTACGCGTATATCCGCACGACTCCCCTTAGTGCGCAGCTTTCATTCATGCGTGACAGTTGAGCGAAAAATTTTCTGATATTATGTAAATATGCCCTGTTGTGCAGTTTTAGAATGTAAAAACGATAGCCGCAACAAAAATATTACTCATGGTGGCATTTCGTATCATCGGTAAGAGCTATTTTATATTATTTCTGATTTTTTTTGCATTTTTATTCCGCGTGACATTTCTGAGCTATTTGATATTCAAAATTGAGCTTTATGTAACAGGCACTAGCTCCATTCTTGCTTGTGTCAAATAATGTCAATTTTTCTAGAACGTTCTCTACTCAGAAGTACGTTGAACTTGCAAAATTAGTGAGAATGTATTGTCGATAAAGTTATCGATAATCGTTTTTTTTAGTTTCGAATGAATTATGTAAAACCAACTATTTTAGATTTCCTCATCATCCTATTTAAAAGGAAAAATGGATCGAGGCGACTGGGAGACAAAATTGGATGCCAGCGAAAACTACATAGTACAATATGTTCGGAACATTTTAATGAGAACGATGTTGTTATTACTCCAAAAGGCTACAGATATTTAAGTAGCACGGCTGTTCCAACTCGAAATATTGTCACGGTAATGAATGTATGTATACATTTTTTAATTTAGAAAATATTTTACCGTACCATATCTCAAAAGGTATAATAACGAAACCATCCATGCGTTTGTCTGTCTGTCACTCCGTTTTCTCCGAAACCTCTCAACCAAAAATAGATACTAGTGTAAGTTTAGTTTTTTATATTTATTAGTAACTTTAACTAACTACGTTATCATTTTTATAGATTAGTACTGGAGATTACATGAAACCGTGTCGACTGCGGCAGTTGTGCAAACGTTCCGCTGACGGCGCTGTCTCAGTTTCCATACAATTTTTGTGATAACTCGCAAAAAAAATCGTTATCGACTGCATGATCGTTTTAGACACACTAGACGTACTGCTTCGTCCTCCCCGCGTCTCTGTACCGCGCGGGCGAGGACTCAGTTACGCCGTCTATAGTTAGCTAATATCGATAGGTACAAGATACATGCCTGTACATCTCTAGTTCTATATCACAGTCTTATTCTAGTTTAACGTCAGTCTTAGTCCTTAGTGCTTACTTCATAGTTCGGCTACTCAACGCAAGATGGCAGTAGTTTGCATGTATAGTTAAATGTCATGTCCAGGCGTAATAAGCAACAAATGCGAGTAATGAATTGTGGACAGTGTGACTCAGGCATAAGGTCTAATATATTATTAGCTGACTGCTGCTTCTTGTTTCCTTTTGAATAAAACATGTCTACCAATCACATTCAAAATGTCTATGTAGTTAACTTTGTGTTGGTGTGCGCAACGGCGACACTGGTTCTGAAAGTAATTGACGCATAAGGCACTTCCATTGTATTTTCTATTCCGTGATTACAAGCGAAGCGATACATGACGCTACCGCGCCACACCGCTTCCGCTGTCAGTGCATTAGCTTACCCAACAGGTTAAAAGGCCCTGTCCAGAAGGGGCGAATTCGCCATGAATTTAAACTTACTTTTCATTGCTGCATTTGTTACGCTTTAAAAAAATACGACGCATCTATACGAAGCAATGTACTTCAATACTCGACCAATTCTCTGCATTTGACACGCTTTAAAAAAATACGACGCATCTATTCGAAGCAATGTACTTCAATACTCGACCAATTCTCGCGTGCAGAAGCTTAGCTAAAAACGCCATGTGCATGGCCCCAATAACAAACACTTGTAATTGTTACACAATAAGCATGCCAGTGGCAACTGACAATATGGCAGTAATGCCGACCGTTGTTCGCAGATTGTTTACTGGGAACCTTTTACACGGACTCATAAAGGTCAATTAACATGGCATTAATCGATACACAACGATTGCTTGCAAATTTTTAATTGTTTATTCAGTTTTTTTTTAAAGAGAAAAAAAATTAAAGGTCGGGTGTTTTTCCGTGTGTCTGTCAGTAGGTTGCATGAGAGCGCTTGAGGCTTTGAGGTACAGTAAGAGAAAGATATCGAGACTATTGCCTCACCATCAAGACCGTGTCGTACAGTCGAGTTCATTAATATATGAGCAAAACTGAGGGTTCAAAAATATCTGTACACCTTTATGACATTGACAATAAGGTGCAAAAGTTTACATATTTGACATTTGTCTGCTCATATATTTATGAACTCGACTGTACCTACCTATTGGTATTTTTGTATTTTCATTGTGTTGAATTTTTGTTGCTAACTGTAGTACCAACTTCTCATACTGATTTAGAATCAACATCCTTGACCAAAAACAGTGAGCCTGCGAAAGACTAAAAAATAAAAAACCATAACCATTTTTTATGAAGTTTAAGGAACCATCCATAATAAACCTACTTTGTCTCAAAGCCAAATGCAAATTTTATTTATGCAAACGTAATTGACCAGCCGGCTTAGCACACCAAGGCGCGAATAGAGGTGCGCACGAGATACCATACCATACCTGTCTCTGACTAACTAGAGACGTCAGAAAGTGACAGAGAATGGTCACATCGCAAAGTAAGGTTTGCCGGCAGAAAGATGTCTTCGATATTTCTTCTTTCTTTCGTGTTTTGGTTATCTAGATTATTATAGGCTTAACACGGCAACACTCGCAGGCACAGAATAAAGCTAAGCGTCCACAGGTCCGCATCGGACGCATCGGATTCAATCAGATGTATGGCGAAATGCGATGCGTACGATGCGGGCAGGTGGACGCACTTGTATGAGTTTCTATACAAAGAATACTACAATCCGTTGCGTGCGATACGTCCGATGCGTACGATACCGACAAGTGGACGCTTAGCTTAAGTAACAGTATTAGTTACTAGTCGACTCGCGCGCGAGATAGACTACCTGTCTCTTTCTGACCGTCTCTAGTTAGACAGTGACAGGTATAATCTGCTTCGCCCGCGACTCTAATGGCGTGTATTAGATAAGGCTCCGTACTACTAGCCTTTTATGCTCGAAGTTATGCAACTTTGAGACTGCTTTTCTAAAAGATGAGTATGTCTATGTCTGCCTCGCAGGATGTTTAGGTATTTAAAGCTCTGCTGGGTTTGGACTACAATTAAGTGATGCAATGGGGAAACTTTGAGTTTGATTTATACTTTCAGAACTGGTCAATACCACAGTACTGTTTGGTTCTTAATGATGTGATTGGTTTTCGAGATATACGTGATTTATTACCGCACAAACAGATTAGTAGACTTGCATAGCAACGCGCGGGACTAGGTACGGTCAGGACTTTAAATCATGAGCCACCATAGAAACTTCAAAGAAAAAATATTACGATTTCCCTTGATAATTAATGGGATGTCACTATGGAGGTTTACTGTGAATTGATTCCATGGTGGCTCATGGATTTAAGTCCTTGACTGTACCTAGAAGCGCGCGGGATAGACTCTAGTTAGACACTGACAGATATAGTATACCTATCATGCGCGCATCTCTTTTCGCCCCTCGCTGGGTGCGTAACGACCACTATAAAAATATTTCATATAATATTAGTCGATATAACGCCTTTTCATATAATTATTGAATCAAATAACAACATTTGACATATTTAAAAATAATACATACATACATATTCTCACGCCTGTATTCCCAGGAGGGGTAGGCAGAGCACATGAATTCAAAAAATCCAGTGCCACGTTTAGCAAATTAAGGGTAACTAAATGGTCAAACGTGATATTGTGGTGACAGGTTGCTAGCCCATCGCCCACAATACACCAACCCTTTCCCAGAGTCGACTCTTACGACACCCACGGGAAGAAAGGGGGAGGTGCTATTCTAACCCGGCACCACACGGGTAAAAATAATATAATTATTATTTCACATAATGATCATTTGATCGAATAATATTTCATATAACATACTACTAGTATAATGCATATT
>BHDV01008711.1:33850-53022 GCA_005406045.1 Adoxophyes honmai | reverse complement strand
ACAATAATCAGTTTACATAGGTGTGGGGCCCCATTTTTTTATTTGCCCCAGGGCCCTTGGTTACCTAGCTACGCCACTGTCGGTCATTGATTACACGTCTAAATTGCGAACAGTGGCAAGTGACTCTACATGGCATGGGCCTTCGTGCCTTGTCTGCAGCAGCCTATCTATCATGAATCACATTAATTAACTGACTGTCTTTTAACACGTACGCATCGAAGTGGTAAATAAGTACCGGCTCGCCACGCCACAAATAGAACCAATTTCCCGGCCCGGCGCCATTCTTATTTCTATTTGCATGTTCGCCCTATATGTGACCGCGGCTCGGTTTTGTGTGCACTGGGCGGATGGCTCCGAATGTATGCTGTCACTGCACGCTGGTAGGAGTAGGAACAACTAAAGTGCACAGAGAATCGACACCATTTATATCTTGCCTGGAAATGAAGGTATATTTTAGGCGACAGGCTTGCTAGCAACTTGTCACTATAGTACCTTTGAAAACCGAAAAATATGCTAGAGGTAGCCACGAAATGTCAAATTGTCATGGTTTTGTCTGTGTAGCATTTCGTGTAACTCTGGCCTGCCCCATTTAAGAATACAGGCGTTATGTACACATTATAAACGTAGGCAGAAAAACAGAGCGCCGTTCGCTCCTATTCTGGCATACTTCTCTCGCTTCACTTACATTCATCACTCTCATTAGTCGTTAGACGCTCGACGGTTTCGGGTACTCCAAATTTGGCCTCTAGCACATCGCCGATCTGGTCGATGTACGTTCTGCGAGGGCGTCCTCGACCGACTTGCCCTAACACAGTTCCCTTGTAAGTAGATCTGTTTACATATCCTTGCTTCATCCATTATCTCCACATGTCCAAACCAAGAGACATCAGTAGTAAACTAAACTACGTCTTTCTTCACCAGCCCGCGAGCGCTTCCCCTCAACATCATCAACGGACGACAACGAAAGCGGTACCGATGGCGAGACCGACCGCCGTCGGGCCAGCATCGTACTAGGCCACCCCACGCCGCCTCCGGGCATCGTCTCCGTGCGCAAGCGACGCGGCAACCTGCCCAAGCACTCGGTCAAGATCCTGAAGCGGTGGCTGTATGACCACCGGTACAACGCGTACCCTAGCGACGCGGAGAAGCTCACGCTCAGCCAAGAAGCCAACCTCACTGTGTTGCAAGTAAGTTTAGTTGATTACAATCCCCAGCGAGCTAGATGGCGATTTTAGACAGAGAGGGTAAATTAGCGCGTCGCTGGGCGAAGTTATTCTCTCTCTATGCGCAAGCGGCGCGGCAACCTGCCCAAACACTCGGTCAAGATTGTCAAGATATTGAAGCGGTGGGTCTACGAAGCTCAACCAAGAAGCCAACCTCATTGTGTTCCAAGTAAGTTCACCATTAGTTGGTCATAGTCATGTATAGCAGACCACAGACATATCGGCCGATAGTTTAGCTGCGCTCTTTAATCAGTACGGAGATTAATGCAAGTCCGTAAATGTGCCAAATCGTCGTACTGTGAATTACTGCCCGCGTAGATACTCGTCATTCATAACATTCCTCTCTTTGTTCGATAAAATTTACAATAAGTGTCGCGCTGACGTATCTCCTCTTTAGGTAATCATTTAAGCTAGCGTGTTGTCATCATAAAGTTACTAATGGCAGCTTACATACATTACGGTCAAATATTATCTTTCAGTGCACTAAAACCGGAGTAGTTTAACTTTTAAAATCGATATTCGATATTGAATAACATTCTTATCTTTATTATTAGGTTTACAACGTTTGCCAATTCCGGTTACCTTATCTGACACACTTTTTTTTAAGCTTTCGCCCGTAGGTTTGACCTGATAAAAGCGGAAACACTGAACTGCGCTCCAAAACTCAAATTTTCGATGTTGGGATGAAGATCGCTAAATCGAAATGGGACTGGGCGAGACACGTCAGTCACATGCATCCGGACCATTAGGCTAAAATTGTTTCTGATTGGGTCCCATGCGACGGGCATCTGAGCAGAGGTAGACCAAAGAGGAGATGGCGGGACGATTTTCAGCCTTTCAGATCTGACTGGCAAGATGTAGCCAAACACAGAAACCGAGTGGAAAGAAATGGGCAACTTTTGCCCAAAGCTTTTAAAACAAATGCCCTTGTGTTGGTAAATAAACTTTTCTAACAGCCTTCTTCCTCTGCAGGTATGCAACTGGTTCATCAACGCGCGCCGGCGTATCTTGCCCGAGATGATCCGACGCGAGGGCCACGACCCGCTTCACTACACCATCTCGCGGCGCGGCAAGAAGCAGCCCGGGACGCCCGCCGCGGGCTCCTCCGGCCAGGCCGTGGCTTGGGACACCGTCGAACTAGAGGTAACTGGTTGACCTCTCACTTTGACCCTTTACCTATGGGTGTCAACTATAAATGAAAGTATGGCTACACTACATCTCAAGATGTTCAGAGGCTAAATAGATTTCAACAGGACAACATCGAACTGGAAGTCCGTAGCTGGGACAGCTCTCGGCATTGCTTAGCCATTGGTTCACTGCTTACTTCAACCCTTTATCTGCGGGTATCAATATAAGGTAAAAGTACCAATGCTTGACGCCTTCACGCCCAGTAGATGACACCCCGTATGTCACCTATCTAATTATGACATAAGGTTACAAGTGCAAAGTATTGGGTCAGTGTCGAGGACAGGGACGTTTACCTTAGATATTTAGAAACCGAGTAGCTTTCAGCATTATTTCTAACAGAAAGTGGAATTCACATCTGTAAATTTTTGCCAAGTCGAGTGCCGACTGCATATTCTTAACGCAGCACTATCCCATTGCAGATACAAAACGACGGCGACCGTCGCGAGGGAGAATACGCCGAAGGCGACGGTTTACTCGTATACAGAAGCGACGGGGAGCTCGGTGAAGAAGGGTATTCGAGCAGCGCCGTCAGCGAGGAGGAGGTCAAGTATGACCCGTCAGTCTGGCAGAGCGTCATCCGCTACGGGCCCGAGGACACGCCGCATACCCGCGGGTAAGCATCAATGCGAAGACCCTTTACCATTACTAATTTAATTTGCCGAAGCTTTGGCCGAAGCCGAAAGTTTGCAAGTTTATTAGAAATTTGCTGAATGATGCTAGACCAAAACGCTATCGCATTTCTCGAGGTTCTTATTTCTCAACCTTCAGCTTCAGCTTCGGTTTCGGCCAGAATTACATCTTCGGTCGGACATTCAAAATATGCTACTGAGCATCAACTGTTTTGCACCAAATACGAGGGCTGATTGAAAAGTTCGCGGCCTGAGCATTAAAAAAAAAAGTTTTTAATTTTTTTATGCTGCCATTTTGAACTGTCATTATTCACATGTCATCCCGCGAAAGTTCAAGTATAAGACAATATTTAAAATATTTTTTACGTTTGATTTAAAAATACGGGTTAACAGATTTTTCATAATGGACAATTTGGAGCATCGTGCTGTAATTAAATATATCTATAAAAAAGGATTGACTTCGAAAGACATTTTTGAAGATATGCAGTATACATTGTAGCAATCCTGTCCATCATATACGATGGTAAAAAAGTGGGCAGCTGAATTTAAGCGGGGTCGAGTCAGCATCGCAGATGACCATGGCCCCGGGAGACCAACCACTGCGACCAATCCACATAATGTGGCAATTATATGTGATATTCTAATGAAAGATCCACGATTAAAAGTAAGAGAAATAGCTGACATCGTAGGTATCTCCTATGAAAGAATCCAAACCATTATAGTCAACGAATTAGGCCTTTCGAGGGTATCGACGAGATAGGTTCCAAAGCACTTTTCAGTGGAACAAAAAATCACTCGTCTAACAATTTCACGCGACTGTTTCGACCTGTATGAAGCTGACCCCAGGACTTTTTGGAAAGGTATGTTACTATGGATGAGACATGGGTCCACCACTAAACGCTCGAGATTAAGCAGCAATCAAAACAGTGGGTTCGTGCTGGATCTCCGCCTCCAAAGAAGACAAAGGCCATTTTGTCGGCGAATAAAGTCATGGCATCAGTCTTCTGGGATGCAAAGGGAGTAATAAGGGAGTAATGATGGTTGACTATCTCCAGAAAGGTATCAATGTAAACTTGGACTACTATTGCGACCTTTTACGCCGATTACGAGAGGAACTGAAAGTAAAAAGACCTGGATCATTGACAAAAAAAGTTCTCTTTCACCAGGACAATGCTCGTGTGCATACGTCAGTAAAATCGATGGCAGAAATTCACAACTATGGGTTTGAATTATGGCCCCACCCACTTTATTCACCTGATTTGACACCATCGGACTTCCATCTGTTTCCAAATTTAAAAAAAACACATGGGCGGTAAAAAAAAATTAACCGGCCACTAGGTCCAAGCTGAAGTGGACGCCTATTTTGAAGGCCTGGAGGAAAGTGTCCTTAAAAGTGGCGTAATGTCATTGGAATCCAGATGGAACAAGACCAAAGATATTGACGGGGACTACGTAAAGAAATAAAAATGATAAATAAAATCTTTGGATTAGATTTCATACCTAGGCCGCGAACTTTCCAATCACCCCTCGTAAGTCATAAAGTTTGATGCTGAAGGCCGGTCGTAGAGTAAAGCAGAATTCGAGATAAATACGCGTGCGACAGAGGTAAATAGCATAGGATCAACGCTCGAATTGCACTGTGCTCCGCAACCGGCCTTTAGCTGTATTTTTATTTTTTAAGCGATTCACACGCTTCGCCTCAAACCTCGGTTATAAAAAATTATAAAAATAGATTAGATTAGATTAGATTATTTATTCATTCAATATAAAATACAACATAACAATACACAATATAATGTCAAGTGATTTTAAATTGAATTCGTCAAGTGTTTTGAAATAAAATAAAATAATAATTCAATGTCACTATAAAATATGTCAAAATTAAACAAAAATAATACCTATGTTGAAACCAATATCAAATAAATAACAATAATCGCACCACTTTGGGATTGTCCATAACATACAAATAATCAATAACTTAAAATAACATGTCAATAAAAATAAAAGCTAAAACTGAGTGTCTAAAAATTCACAGACAGAATAAAACGGTTTATTCACCAAAAGGTTTCTTAGTTTGCGCCTAAATGCGTCATCGGACGGCTCATTCTTCAGTTCGGCAGGGAGACGCTCGTAAAGCGTGGGGCCTATGACCCGCGGGTTCTTCGCTGAGAGCGCCATCCGACGGGGGACTGTGCACAGCTGTCCTGTGCGACGGACCTGCTTGCCGACCACGTTTACCCGTGTAAACATGGATAAATTTGTCCTCACAAACATTAATATTTCAAATAGATATAGTGAGTAGTGAGTCATTATTCTGTGCGTCGCGAAAAGTTCCCTACACGAATGCCTAGGCTTGACTCCAGCTAATATGCGTATGGCACGCTTCTGCAATAGCAGAACTCTATTAGAATTTGTTGAGTTTCCCCATAAAATAGTACCATAGGACATCAGGGAGTGAAAATGAGCATAATACACTTGCTTTAAGGCATTCTCAGAAATTAGTGGTCTAAGTTTTCGCAACGCAAAGACTGCACCACTCAGTCTATCGCATAACCCGTCGACATGGCACTTCCAGTTCAGATTTGAGAATATGTCTCAGATGCGGCCGCGTTTACTTATGTCTACGCAACCGTTCTTAAATATCTATAATATAATTATGTAAAAAATATTTTTCTTTAATGTATAATGTTTATGGTTAGATATTTACGAATGGTTGTTTGACGGATATTAGTGAACTTTGCTGTAACACATGAAGCCTTATGTTTGGGCCTTACGAAGCGATGCGTGTTTGTCCGATTAGATTCCACTTATTCTCGCCGAAGCAGTGTGTTAATCATTTAAAATTTTCCTCACATCTATGGAAGGGATATCAATTTCATTTGGTTACTAATATAACTTTATATCTGTCTAGTAAAAAACGAAGAGTAACTATTTGAGTTGATTGTCAACTAGGGATGTTTTAAGAAATTAAAGCTGATTGTCAGCAATTTGCAGATACTTTTTGGAAGAAAACTGTTTCTGCGTCCGTAGATGTGGGGATATCACTCAAGCGAGGTTTAGACCAAGCCAGTATCGTTGGCGTCAGTTCTGCCACTAAAGGCTGGTTGCGGAGCACAGCGAAATTTGAGCGTTGAACCGCTGCTATCTATCTCTGTCTTACGCGTGCGATAATATTGCCCTCACGCTCACACTTGACCACGTGCGACCGGTGCGACGCACTGTGCGAGCGTGAGGGCAATATTACTGCACGCGTGCGACAGATAGATAGCAGCTGGTCAAAGGCTTCCTCTAAACCTAGCTTTAAACCCCGACTTCATGGTAAACATTTGTTTAGCAACAAAGTTGGATCAACATGCTGCGTAGTTGCTGGCAACGCGTTGCACACTTGGGCCGGCCACATACATTCGGAATTTTTCCGTTCGGAATCCCGAATCAGACTTTCCGAACGCAGTCAATCCATACAAAATCTATGGACCGCCACACACATTCGGAAAAATTCCGTTCGGAATTCCGAACGGAAAAATTCCGAATGTATGTGGCCGGCCTTGATAGCGGCATGTTGACAAGTTCTCGCTTGACACTAACAATGTTGATCAATTGTTGTTAAACAAATGTTTACCAAAGGTTTTTACATTTGTGTTAATCATGTCACGTGCCACATTAACCTAGCATTGTAACCGACGTCGCTAAAGGGCGGGTACCCACAGCACGGCAGCCGTGGTCACGGTGACCACCTCCGAGGAGGAGGAGCAGGAGCGCGCGGCCGGGCCCGGCGGCTGGCACCCGCAGCTGGCGCATCTGCCTCAGCTGCCGCATCCGCTGCGCCGGCGCCTGCAGGTACACACACATACATACATACAAACACACATGCCGCAGCAAGTGGCGCGCACACAGGCAACTAGCTTGCAAGATTATACAGACGGCAAACATTGGAACACATACAGATTAAGAGACACAGTTTAAAATAACTTAACCAACATTAATTTAATTTTCGATACAACCTTTTTTGTCAACTGTCCTTCATTGTCAACCATCCTAGATATGTGCACCAGATTTCAAGTCAATCAGACCAACCGTTGAAGAGTTCTCTCCATCGGAGACCACCAGAAATTCACTACGGGAATATTGTGTTGTCATCCCATTTACACAAGTCTTCAAAATTTTAACTCAATCTTTAACCGGGAAGTATATCAAAAACTTGCAAGATTACAGACAAATAAGCAAGCAAACATTGGGACAGGTGCAGCTCAACAAAAGCTTGTAAAAACTTCTAACAGTCTACCGCTTTACAGGTGGTAGGCAGCGGCGCGGAAGGCGAGCGTGACAAGTTTAAGTGCCTCTACCTACTGGTGGAGACCGCCGTGGCCGTGCGCCAGCGCGAAAAAGAGCAAGAAGAGGTGCCCGTCTAGTGCAGGTGCGTACCACACACCAATATCATAGGATACATACATACATACATACATACATGTAAAGAAAGTACATTTCTTTAAATTATTTGTCTATGGGTAAAACAGTTCCGGTTTGCTCTTGGCCGTCAACAGATGGCGCCGTGGCGCCACTGACGTTACAAATGTCATGGCGGTACAGTCGATAAAACAGAGAAGTGTTTTCAATATGGCGATAGTAAGACTAAATAAAAGCAAACAAGCTAATTAATAGACTTTGTGTGTTGTTTCTTTGATTTTTCAGGTAGATTGTATCTAGATCGTATTGTTTTTAATGCTAAAAGTGTAAACTTATACTAAGTTCATTATAAAGATTTGTCCACAATGTTTCGCCCACAAAGTAGTAGCGACAACTGTCACTTTGGTGAAAATTTAGACCCAGATATACGTTCATATTTCGAATTCGTATATTCCAATGTTTTGGTTAATTTGTTCATTCGCTTTTCCAACGATTGACTTGTCGTTACATTAGCGACACAAGAGCGAATACTCGCATCTCTAGCATTAGAGTGCATGGAAGCAGTGCAGGCGTTTGTCCCTAGATGGCGCTAAAGTAAATCTACGTAGAATAATCTTACTCTTAACATTCTCCTTAATATTTTACTACTCTGAGAATACTTATAAATATTTAATTTATTGTTTTTCTTTTTGTTACAGAAAAGTGTCCATTACGCTACATCCCGCCAGTTCAGCGAACTGCTCAAAAGGAATTGTTTCTTCTGGCTATGAACATAAGTACTATTTCACTATACACTTACTCCCCGCCCAGATCTATATAAACAGTTGATAGAGATATATTAATCTATCGACGTAAATGTTAAACTAAGGAGCAATGAGTGATTTTTGTCGAAAAAAATTCTGGCTAAAAATATCAATGACTTTCAGCTGACAACAGATATTTGCCTTTTTCGGATTTGCAATTTAACCATATACCTATTTCGTAAGTATTTTAAAAACGATGATTTTAAACTACCTAATATCAAATGCGAAATTACACGTATGTTAAATTGACAATCTGGAGAAAGACGCATAGCAATGACGTCGAGAAAAATCATCATTGTATTTGTTGCTAAATTGTATTAGTGACACTAATGAATAATAATTAAACGTTATAAAAGTAAATTAGCAAAAGTTATTGGGCGGCAAGCGAGAAGACGAAAAATACGTAAATCGCTGTATACGAAGTATAAAAAAAAACAGTCAGCAAAAGTCCAGTCGGCTTAGCACAGCAAGGCGCGAGTAGAGATACGAGCGAGATAGACTATACCTGTCACTGTCTAACTAGAGACGTCAGAAAATGACAGACATAGTCTGCGTGTGTTGCTGTGCTAAATAAATCGTAGTTTTCGTCTTCTACAGTTAGTATATTTATCGAGAAGTAACGTAGGACACCTGTGACGTTTTGAATAGAATCGGTAAATACAGTTTTGGATATACTCGAGTCGATTCTCCCATCTGGGTACAAACAAAGGCGTCGTTTAGGGAGATGCATTCGATGCGCCGCGTCACCTTAAACGAGGCCCAAGTGTTAACACTGGCCTTAAATAATTTGTGTTTGCTTACAAATATGTGCTTATGTTTTCGATTTTATAAATATAGTCATTCAGTTTCTTAATTTATGTCAGAGTTCCGTAGTCTTTTATTTTGCATAGACGGGGTTTCACTCAGATGTTTCGAGTTAGTGACGTTCTCTGGCATTCTAGAATGTTTCAAAAGAGAAATGATTTTGACTTCTCTTTTGTTTAATAGAAAATCATATAGGTCCCATGTAACAGACAGTAGTGTGATCAGAAAAGTGTAATGATTAATGTAGCAAGCCAGCGTTAAACGATATATGTATGATACAAATTCTAACTAGCCATATTAAACGGAGACGAATAGTAAATTTGTATATTCTAACCAATTGATTTCTGACCAACCATAGATCATCGTCACAGTAACCATAGTAAAGATTTCCTTATTTTCCTTAGTCACTGTGACGTTTACTGTAGGTAGGTTCTATGATGGGCTAGGAATCAACTGGTTAAACTTTCAGTGCCGTTAAACTTTTAAAATCTCACGATAAAACTGTATGCAATGGGTATACTCCTAAGTAAAATTTGTTATGGATACTATGGTTATGGATAACAATACTGTCTTGATCGTCTAACGGCCGGTTCATATTTTCGATCTATCAATGGTTTGGTTTACTAGAGATATAATTTTAAGCTGGTAAGCCAAACCATGATTGCATAAAGAGAATCGGTTAGTTATATCAGAGAGCGCAGGGCGCTTATAAACTTGACTTCTTTTTCTAATTACCACATTGTTTGGTTCATTGTTAGACCGGCAGTTACTTTTTTCTGATGTCAATGCAAGTGCACTCGTAGCTCAACCTATATATAAATATGTAATAATCTCGTATGTTCATAATCATATTGATAGCAATAATATCGTATTTTATACATAAGTATCATATCATATGGTAGACTGTCAACTAACGCGTATAAAGGAACCACCCTAGTACCTATTTTTGCGGATGCGACAAAAGTTTGCCAAAGTGAGTTTAATAAAAACACAACACTTACAATAATTCCAGATAATTTTATGATTTAGCAATTATTGATACGGTCAAAGAATTTGATACCTTTACCACTTATCTTGTAAGAAATGTCATGAGAATTTATACCATACTAACTATTAATCAAAACAATACGAAATTCATTGTGAAAAGATATAAAGTCGCACGGGTATCGAATTCCTCGACTGTATGTTGACTTAATCAGTGCTCTGGCTTCAAATGGCTGTTGATTAAATAGCCATCCCAAAATATGTACTAAAACGGTGTAATATTATGACACGGATGTGACCGCTTGATGGGCTGCCCAGAGTAAGATCTGTTTTTTAATACCGGAGACTAAAATGACAACCTCAAATGTCAAACGTAAAAATAATGTGACCTGCTTAATACGAACAGTGTTGTCATGATTCCGGTTTCTGATTCGATTGAAACGAATCGTCAAAAATAATATTTGTGCATAGCATAGCGGGTAAGTATAATATTAATGTGATTGCATCTCTGTGAAAAAGAAAAGTGTGCTCTTTTTTTTAGTGCAGGCTTCAGTTTAATATTCAACGTGATGTACTTAATTTGCTGGAAAAACGTCCGCGAAACGTGAACCACTAGGTTTTCCAGTTTTATAATTTAAATATCATTCTTTTCATGTTAAAAAAAATGGCTATCACATCGAGTACTTTCCGTTTGGCACCTACAACGCCCTCGCCCACGACCGCAGAAATTGCTGTTCCACTAGAGAAAAATCGCCGCAGGCGTTATCAGCGCAAGTTATAAGTGGAACGCAAAATTAGAATGAAAAATTTAAGTATGTCAAAATATAGGGCTCATTTAATTTCTTGTCTTTTGTCGTATTGTATAAAAACATTGTATTTATGTGCAATGTAGGGCAGCATTGTAAAAGAAAATTAAAAACAGACTTCTACAAAAAAACAAGAAGGACAGTTTTTTTAATCATTATTCCTAACGCGGCGAGACATAATCCCTATGACAGTTCTCTTGACTATACCACCTAACAAGCACACTTACATTTTTTTTCGGTAAATACCGGTTGTAGGACATCACTATTTATGAAGTGAAAAAAACAGGCAATACTTGAAATGTCATTTTAGTCTCCCGTACTAAAAAACAGATCATAGTTTACTTTCAAATTACCTACAGCTGACTGTATACCTGTAAGCTTTAAAATTCATAAAAGGTCAATAACCATGAGCTTCCAATATAGCTTAAATTCATTAGAACAGTCTTTATAGTAACTTGTATTGGTTTCTCTTTTAATAACCCTTACACTACTGTTTAGAATGTGGTGTTTTTATTTTATTTTGCGAGATTCTTTTAGGAACACCTATAACAACACTAAGCTATCTAAATCAAAGTTTATGCATTATAAAAATGTCATTACCTTTCACGATAACAATAACAGCACAGTATGGTTCCTATTTTTTTTGTCTAACATTTTAATTTAAATCACCCATCACAATTCTAAGGATTTTCAGTTGTTTGTTTTATAACGTGGAAGGTAGTGCATAGACTAGAGAAAGTCTAGAAATGACAGAACCTTAAATCGAAACCTACACCTACAGGTGTACATTTACACAGACCTGTAAATATTGTCTGTTAGAGTAAGTTAGCATTAGAAATTCGTGACTTTGACGGAAAGCTTTATGTAAATGTTCTAATAACGCGGAGAATGGACATGCGGAAGGTTCAATTTATGTTAAAATATAATTAATAACTTATTGTGTTAAGTTTCGCATTCACATTTACTCGAGTCATATTGTAACCATGTAAGGCGAGCCGGTATAGGCCAATAGATTTAGTTTCTCGGGTGGGTTCAGTAAGCCTTAGCAGGCTAGGGTTGACGTGGTAAAGCATCTATACAGTTGTGAACGGTTCAACTGTATCTGTATCCCACTAAGCCTAGTGTGGTAAGTCTCCAGACAAAATATACTTAATTCTTTAGCCAGACAACTTTGCGCTCTCAGTATGGGGAATGGAGGGGAAGACAAGAGGTAAAAAATAATAGGCGGGAGAATTCTTTTCCCCACCTTTAACTTCATGAAAAAGTAGTTTGAAAATATCCAATTTAAAGTTCAGTTACATCGTTCATCTATGGGACCTTATGTTAATCCAATGCCTAGAAATGTAAGAAATCTGATTTCCTAAAAAATAATTGGGCCAATGTATACCACATTTATTTGAATTCTGTGTATTTGAATACTTGTTTAACTTATACGTCTATTATGAGTAATGCGGTACACTGATGGTGGTGTAATATTATTTATTCACGGAATGTGAAATGTGTACAATCGCCAACAAACCTAAATACAACTTGACGACTGTCGCCACGAAGTGCACCATAATTTACAGTGTATCAGGGCCCATATTTGTATGTTGTATTGTTAAGTACGTTGACGATAGTACATACATGCCTTCCGGTCGTTTCATGTTACATGAGCAAGGATTTGAGTATAGTTCTCGACATAAACTCGGCCAGATTTTCATGAAAAAATCATAATCTGGCCGAGTTTTTTGGCGACTAGGTAAGTTGAGCACCGCTTTATCCATGATAAAGCGATGCGCAAACTTATCCCCACTACTTAAATCGTTGCCAAATTAGATGCGTGGGACTCTGCTAGTGACCGCATTAAAAACATTGGATTGACATGAGGTATTACTTAATTCCTGACGCATAGAACCTTTTTGTAGTAAACAAGTTTATTAGAAATAGGTTCCGTGATGACAGGAATTACAGTATTGACCGTATAGTAAAATACAAGCCAAGTTTACTGCATACTAAGTTCTAGTGTGGTGGAGTGCGATTGATGACTAAAATGGGACGCACGTGTCGCGCCGCCCCGATTTATTCGATGATTGAAGCAATCATTTCGCAAGTCTAATTAATTTAAGGTTTACCTCGAAAGGTATTTAGTTGTTTTTCTTGAACGGTTTCGCTGATTTTTGTACTGATAATGTTATAAACAAGTATCTGACTGGTGTATTTTGCCGTTCGCTATCCAGCTTGATGGTTGATGATTGATGTCGTGATGACGATGAGACGAGTTTTACCAGATAGCTTTGGTTAGATCTGACTACTAAGTTGTCAGGGTGTCTACCACAAGTCTTATATAACCCTAACTTTCCATTTAAAATTTACATTTAAAAAGCTGGGTTCTTTTTATTGCCGACGGGAATACACTGCACACCGACTATTCAATGACTACTTATTTAGGACCCTATAGCATTACCTAGTAGGAATAGGTTGTGTCAATTGTCCAATGCGATTTATTTATTATTTGAAGAGGTTTATAATAGTACCCGTTTACCCGTGTGGTGCCGGGTTAGAATAGTACCTCCCCCTTTCTTCCCGTGGGTGTCGTAAGAGTCGACTCTGGGAAAGGGTTAGTGTATTGTGGGCGATGGGCTAGCAACCTGTCACTGCAATTATCACGTTTAACCATCTGGTTACCCCGAATTTGCTAAACGTGGCACTGGATTTTTGAATTCATGTGCTCTGCCTACCCCTCTTGGGAATACAGGCGTGAGATTATGTATGTATGTATGTTATAATAGTTTATAGGGAAGTAAGAAAATTATATTACATAGAGTTTTCGTCGTAAAAGGCTTCGTTTCAAAATCTACTTTCACGAAAAGTAGGTTTTGTCGCGACGCCATTTTGAAAGGAAACAAGTTGGTACTGTTTCGCAATACATATTATATTTGTATCGTATTAATATTTTCACTGGATCACGTTGCCACATTTCGCAATTCGAGCTCGGCTCACATGCGAACACGGTTCTGCAAAGATTCATGTTACATTGTAATATTACTACTTTGTGTATAAACGTTTATAATTACATGCATTGTAATCTAAATTTTGATCGACTTGATACAGATTTGTATCTGAAATTCAGAGGCGTTGTGGTCTAAAATGCTCAACTTTCTATCTTCATCTAAAGCAGCAATTCCACTAAGTTGTTCCAGTAATTCGATCACCCAACTAACCCAACTACTTCGGTCAACGAACGTTATATTTACATTAGACTGTCCGCCAACCGTCGTCAGTCAGTAGTCAGTAGATTTACATTTTTGCAATCGCCGCCTGCGGCAAAATACTTACTGTAATTGCCGCTTCACAATCTGACAGATGATAAGATAAACCAATAATAACATTGCTTTAATATTGATGACAATCTATGTTAACACTTTCGACGCCGGTGACACAGCGTCTGTGATCAAAACATCTTACTCCTATGCCAGTGACACATATCTGTGACTATGTTATTGGTACTCCTGACCACGATAATTTCGCCCGGCATAGCTTGAGGACTCAGTGAAACGCTCCCGGAGTCGAACGTGTTAAATTCGAACGCGGTAAGCAATTAGACCTCAAGTTTGTCATTATAATTATGGTGCATGTATTCTACAGGACTTGAGAAAGTAATGAAATTTCTACAGGAACTATTAATAATTAAATAACTAAACAAAACACTGCCATAAATTTAATCATAGCTGGAACTAATCCATTAGATATGGATTCGCCTTTTTCTTTACTCAAATCAATAAGTCAGTTTAGGTTTATGCATAACAAATAAAGCACTATGGCTGCTGCCAATATTCAATCGGTATGGCTTATTAATGGTAGGAAAACGACATAACATATAGGCGTTATGTCATTTTGTTTATTTCTAGTAAACTAACGTCCATAGATTGAATATTGGGACTAGAGATGTACAGAAGACTGTCAAATAAGTATTTGAATTTAAATTACAGTTAGCATTTCAAATGCTAAATAGAGAATGCTTTTGCATTTGGTACCTTAAAGACTAAACATAAAAAGCTTATTTTGCATTTTATAGATATAAAATACATCTTCATTAGTATTTTAACACTTTCGCTGGCATTTCAATGCACATTGCGTTTGCGCCACCTGAAGAAGCTTTGACTCTGAGAGGTGGCAGTGAATAAAAATAAAAAGGTATATAAATACAATTATTTCAAACAACTAATAGGATGGTACGGACAGCTGCAGAGAAAAGTAAACCCCTAGTAATGAAACTTTGTATGGGCGGGGGGTTACTTTTCTCTGCAGCTGACTGTACCTTAATGAATACCAATAAACAAATATGTTATGTGAAAACAAATAAATGTGATGTCTCTTACTTTTTAATTAACTGTCAGATATCTCGTAAAATTCAATGTCTTTAATGTCTCATTGACTATCAAACATCACCAAATACTTTAGCTGGATAGTGAATGGCTTGGTTTATGTCTTCAATATGCATAATTAGTTTTAAGCCCTTAAGAAGTGTCTTTTAAGTTGTCTTTTAGTAAGTACAATGACTAATAGTACTACAAAGTATTTAGTTCTCCTCTGTACATAGCGTAGTATAAGGTCCTATTTAGTAAATTGAGTTCACTATGAAAGTGTTTTTATTTATATCACCTTGCCCTTTGATTAGTATGTACACACATACATACATAGATCATTCGTGTATTCCCAAATGGGGTAGGAGCATACATAACGATAGCCAAAACCATGAATGACTATTTCAAATTCCGTAGCCACTTTTGGCATGATTAGTCACAAGGCATAATACAGATGTAGTGAGAAACTATTTTCCTTCGTAATTTTTCGGAAAAGTTCGTATTTATCGTACTCTCTTAAATAGCTTCAGTACCCATCTTAAAGCCGTAGGGGTAAGTCGCTTCAGCAGACCAATATATATATATAGAGTGGATAATACGCAATCCAAAATATTCGCTATAGTATCATTATTTTCAAATTACCTATAAAAACGTTGTATAGCCTTGCTAAAACCTCGAAAACGGTTGTCCTTTTAATTAATGTTTTAAAGTGGAGATAATGTTTGATTTACTAGTGACAATAAAACTGAGTTGATATTTTCAAAGTTACAGGAAGTGGTTGTAACATCTCTATATTATACAATCACATTATTCATTTTGACATTTGACATTAAACAATAAAGTTCCATATTAATGGATATGAGAATGTCACTGATTTAATACGATCATTCATTGACAGTTCGGATGTCATCGTATTCCGATAAAGATCCGAGTTTTCCCGAAGGAAAATAGTTTCTCACTACATCTGTACACGTTAGATCTTTCAAACCGAGTTGAAATGATCGTGACGGTTATATTCAATCGAATTTGAACCTTATTGATGGTACATTGTTTGATTTAAACGTCACGATCGTATTAGGTCGGTTGGAAAAGGTTATACCTCTTAAGATTGGAAAGGCTAATCCATATGGCACCGTGGCCCACTTGCTCGTTTTCCTTTTTGTGATATTAAAGAAAACTTACACCAATAAAATTAAAATCAATTTCATTCATACTTTCAACAGGAGTGTCGAAGTAGAGAAACTTGTTTTCTACCCGACGCACCAAAAATCGAAAGGAAGATTCATTATAATCAGACCAACACAAAACTTGAGGTAATCCAATCTGTCACAATGAAAGAAAACCCTATGATATGATTTCAATTAATTGATGATGGGATCGGCAGCGCTATTGTGTAACGCAACAAAAATCTACATCGATTTTAATTTGACAGTATGTGTCAGTTCGCTTTGAAATGTTTCAGACTTTTTGGTTTCAACTGTCATTAAAAACGATGTAGATGTTTGGTGCGTTAGACCAGCGGTTCTCAAACTTTTTTGCTGATGGAACCCTTTCGGAAAGCGAAATACTTGACGGAACCCTACAAAAAAACTACAGTCCATCCGTCCGTCCGTACGCTGCGCCAAAATGTTTGACCAGAGAGTGGTGTTTTTTTTCTAAATTATTGCGGAACCCTTCCAGAGGTGTGCGTTAGACAATAGCGCTGCTGATCGATGATCATATCATAGTAGCTTATCTCGCGCGCGGCTCAACTCGCCTGAACATCAAAGAAGTTGAAGCGTCTTAACATCGGTATCACGTACTATTCGCCGTCTACAACGTCCGGTTTTTGGAGCCCTGGACGCCGTTTAGCGGGCCCCTCGGGCGGCGGCGACTTGCGCTTGGAAGCCCCGCTCTCGGCGATGTCCTGGGTCGGTATGGCCATCAGCAGGCTGTCCAGACTGCTGTGTTCTGTGTTCCGCTCTTCTGCAAAGAGTACGGTAAAGTAGACACAGAATAGGAATAATCTTGGTCTACTTTTCATTGGTCTATTTTCCCCGTGTTGTACCGGGTTAGAATAGCACCTCCCCCTTTCTTCCCGTGGGTGTCGTAAGAGTCGACTCTGGGAAAGGGCTAGTGTATTGTGGGCGATGGGCTAGCAACCTATCACTGCAATATCACGTTTAACCATCTGTACGTCTAGTGTGTTCATTTCGATGGTGCAGTCGTAAACGAATTCGTTTGCGAGTTATCGCAAAATTGTATTGAAAGCGAGACAGCGCCGCCAGCGGAACGTTTGCACAACTGCCACGGTCGACAAGTCTCCATACATTCCGCGACAACTCGCAAACGAATTCGTTAACGACTGCACCATCGAAATGAACATACTAGACGTACTGTTTACCCTGAAATTGCTAGACGTGGCACTGGATTTTTGAATTCACGTGCTTTGCCTACCCCTCTTGGGAATACAGGCGTGAGAATATGTATGTATGTATGTATGTATTCGACAATTGGTGTCGCTAGGGCGCTACATATCTCATTGTTTAACAACAGATTTATCGAACCAACTGATTCCTGACCCACCGCAGAATGTTTTTTTTTATGTCACAATAAACGTAATAAAGATTTCCTTTGTCAAGCAATGCAATGTCACTATGACGTTCACTGTGAATAGGTTCTATGGTGGGTCAGGAATCAATTTGTTTATCCTGATTGCGGCGGCAACCGAAGTGACAATTATTGTTAATTTTCTCTTATCACGCCTGTATTTCCACATGCGGTAGGCAGAGCAAACGAAACTCTACATAGGCAATCATGACTACTTGACTAGTCGTAGCCACTGCTAGCATATTTTTTAGATTTTCAGTTAAAAGATACAATAGTGACAGGTTGCTAGCCTGTCGCCTAAAATGTACTTTAACCTATTTCCTTAGTCGCCTCTTACGACATCCACGGAAGAAAAGATGTGTTATTGTCTTAATGTGCACATTAATGTTTACTATATCACAAATATAAAGTAAAAAAAAGCCAACTGCTGAATCTATGTTATTATTATTAAATAAGGTTATTAAGAGCGTGCACACAAAATTCGGTGATTTTGATGATTTTCAAATGCTTTAGAAAGCTATAAATCCTTAAGTTTTTAAAGAAAAACTACTGTAACATATAACTAAACTCTTTTTCTAGGGATTAACGGAAAGAAATATTTTATTAGCAACACAGATTTCTTTTACTTAGCCAATTTGTTGAAGGGTTTTCGCAAAAATACGCGTCAGAGCTGTCTTTCACTTGAAAATTTTCCATTAAAATTTACCATAAACGATATAAACTTGTAATTATCTGATAGACAATATAGTCTACTGGGGATTAACGGAGAGACATGCATCAAATTATTGGTTTTTATTAATCAAATATCATTTTACATAATTTCAAAGTTGAACTATTACTTTATTTTTTTTCTCATTGATTTTAATGTAATTACAAATGAAACAATTTTATTGTAAATTTACAGAATATGTTTAGTCTAACCATATTTTTTTTATGGCTAAATATGAGTTAGTTTATTTTTTACGATTTTTTAAACATTGGTCCAAAACCACTAAGGTCAGGTGGGGGAAGAGAAACGCAGGGATAAGAGGGCAAATTAAGTTTAAAAACAGAATAAGCAATAATATTAGGAAAAACAATTTATTGTGAAAAAAACATACATAAGCAAAGTCGTCAAAAATGCTGAACATGACCTGATTAAAATTATTATCATTGTTAAAGTACAAATAAATGACTTGACAAAAAACAATGCATGATTGTAGTTAGTGGCAAAAGTAGAGTCAGCATCCGACATAGGTACCTATCTAATCTACCATCACGCTAACACAGAGATGTTGAACATAATGTTAAAATTTAGATGGAAGAATTGTATGTATGTATGTATGTAACCAGTGGCGTAGCTAGGGGGGGCGGCGGGTGACATTTGGTATTTTAACCGTTTCTATCGAATTCTACG
>BHDV01008711.1:0-33844 GCA_005406045.1 Adoxophyes honmai | reverse complement strand
GGGGGTGCTTCCCACAATATCCGCCCCGGGTGTCACCCATGCTAGCTACGCCACTGTATGTAACTCTTTATTTTTCAAAATAAACATGACAAAATAACAAACAAAACAAAACATGTGTACAAAGGCGAACATATCCTTTAAGGGATCTCTTCCTGCTGACCTTCAAGCGATTGACAAAACATGTGACAATAGAGTATACACACAAAGTTGAGATTTTTTTTGTTTTTGAATGCCTGTTGAATGCAAGACTTATTTAGTTGTTTATTATTATATATTACAGTTAAGTATCTACTTTACTAATTTGTGCATAAAAATACATACCTACATCACGCCTGTGTTCCCTAATGAAGTAGGCAGAGCACACGAAACGTAACATAGTCAAAACCATGACTATTTCACATTTCGCGGCCACGATTAGCATCACGTTAGTTTTAAACACCGATGAAAGAAGTACAATAGTGACAGGTTGCTAGCCTGTCGCCTAAAACATACCTAAACCTATTAGTCGCTTCTTCCGACATCCACGGAAGAACTGGACAGGTGTTATTCTAAACCCGACACCACACGGGATACTCGGCACGGGGACTCATTTGTACCATTTTTAACAGTGGTATTTTGTTTGATTTTTCTAAATTCACGCGGAACCCGTTCAGGTTACCCGGAACCCTGAGGTTCCTGGGAACCATGGGGTTCCCGGGAACCCGAGGGTTCCGCACTGAGTATAGCTGGTCTAACCGTCCTTCTGCTTCATGAGCTGCCTCAGCCGGAACTCCTCCTGCGCCTGCCGCTGGCGCCTCTTTCTCTCCGCGCGCGCCTCTTCGTCCATCGCCTCCTGCGCACAACCATACATACATACATACATATTCTCACGTCTGTATTCCCAAGAGGGGTAGGCAGAGCACATGAATTCAAAAATCCAGTGCCACGTTTAGCAATTTCAGGGTAAACAGATGACGTGATATTGCAGTGACAGGTTGCTAGCCCATCGCCAACAATACACTAACCCTTTCCCAAAGTCGACTCTTACGACACCCACGGCAAGGGGGAGGTGGTATTCTAACCCGGCACCACACGGGTAAACTACTTAGCTAATAGTAGGTATACAGAGAAGGTCCTTGGGTTGCCACCCGTACTGTATTATGAAGGGTTTTTGGCACATTTTGTGCCAGTAATTTGGTGGATAGAAGGGGTCAGTTCCTATACAGGGTACATACATAACATACATAAAATCACGCCTCTGTTCCCAAATGGGGTAGGCAGAGTTCACGAAACGTGACATAGACAAAACCATGATTATGATAGTTTTAGGTTTGCAAACATGAAAAAGGTAAAATAGTGTCTGATTGCTAGCCTGTCGCCTAAAACGACATCTCTTACGACATTCACGGAAGAAATGGAGAGGTGTAACAGCCAAAAATGTGAATGTTGTTATGCCGTCGTGCACCCATAGTACCTTACTAAGATTACACATAGATACTGGTAAGAACAAAAAGACAAATTCAAAAGTCGTAACATTACGCTAATTATCATTAAAGTTCATTTGTTTTCTTCCAGTGTACCAGTGTTAGTGCAATGAATTTGCCTTGGAATAAGTAACTAGGTATGACGGAAACAAATATTTCTGTTTATGACTTATTTTTCACCCAGTATGTAGAGAAACTCCATTCTATAGTTGGCACCCGTACTATACTTATTATTTATCGTACTATTCAGTTCATTGTATGGTCATGGTTTTGTTTGAGTAACCTTTCGTGTGCTCTGCCTACACCATTCTGGAATACAGGCATGATGTATGTAGCCTGAAGAATACATATAAAAAACTAATCTGGTACAGTGCAGTACATGAGACGCGATGCGACGCGCATTACAGTCATCAGCAATAACATTTGCCAGTGGAGCGTGCAAAAATATCTGAAATGCTACAGCCCGTAGTAATAAAATCGTATCAGATATTCATGTAGCATGTAGCCTTATTGTGTTAGATATTGGTGCTGGTAACTGTACAATCGGCATCCTAGCTCATTACCACTACCACTAGAATTACCAGTACCACTTTCCAGGTCCGGCCACAAAAAACGTACAGAAATCAATTAAGTACATTTTCGTACATACGCTCAGCGATCATCATCATCATCATTATCAGCCGACAGACGTCCACTGCTGGACATAGGCCTCCCCCAAGGATCTCCACAATGACCGGTCCTGCGCTGCCCACGCCTTAGGGATAACAATTATGGTACAAATACATATACATACTTACATACAATCACGCCTGTGTTCCCAAATGGGGTAGGCTGAGCACACGAAACGTGACATAGACGAAAACCATGATTATGACTAGCTATATCACGCTTTGCAGCCACTTCCAGCATATTTTTCGGTTTTAAATTCAAAGGTACTATAGCGACAGGTTGCTAAAGCCTGTCGCCTAAAATATACCTTAACCTGGATGGATGGAAATGGATCCAAATTTAAATGCAAGAAAAAAAACTTTTTTTTGTAAGTGTTTAGATCTCAAATTGGAAAACTTATTAGAATGATTTGGTGCCGAATACGGCACAAGGCAATTGAGATATTTGTACGGATCCGGGACTAGGCGGTTGACAGGTACAAAATTTAAAGACCCTTCAACAGGACTGGTACATATCCGGGACTAGGCGTTCCAAGGGTTAACTCTTTCCTCTTAATTTAGAGACAGTCTTCTCACTGAGAATTCAAACTTTTCAAAAATCTGATCTCTAATCTAAATGCTGACAACTCAAAATCTTGTCTTAAACTATCAAAATGAACCAAAACGGGCCGAACAAAAAACATAACAATCAAACATTAGAAAATTTCAAACAATTTATTACAGTAAAAACATGTACTGCATACAATAATACCTTAAGTTATAATACAACTACATAATAATTATGTACATACGAGCAATTCCATGTCAAATAGGTCGTAAGAACCTAGAATATTAAATACCCAATTCCTAATGTCACTCAGATTCCAAATTCCATTTAAAATATATGAAAAACAGTTATTTTAATTATTTATGTTATACCTACTGGCATCGATTTAAGACAATTGGATATCCTGGTGTAAAAATAAAATATTTCACAGTAGCTACCTAAATCTCTTTCAATATAAAAAAGATATACGAAAAGTAGTTTTTTTTATTTAATAAAAGCTATAGGAATCAGTTTGTACCCAACCAATTGTGACGTCATGGAGTTGACAGTCTATCCCTATGGTACATGCAAAGACGGCTGCAATATAGGTACATAATATACAAAAAATTAAAAGAAAAACTGTCCTTAGTGTCAAAGAAATCATACTCGTTAGACTGCCAATAGGAACATAATTCCAAGACAAATCTGCCTCTATTTAATCAATAAAAAGACAGAGTGACATCTTACTTACTTTAGTTCCTCATTTCGGTTTGATCTATATTAAAAAATATGTCTATGTTCTAACGCCCGTGGCAAAGCTTACGAATACCGAAAGATCCATAAATGAGTATTAAGATTTTATTCAGGCTTTAGTTGAGTTTCATTTAACAATACTCGTCAAAGCGAAGTTTATATTCAAATATATGCAGACATACATTCCTCAACCCAACAAAACAGCGTAAGTATGTAATACAAATCCATCACTCATTATATTTAGTGTCCAAAATTTCAATTTGATTGAAGTATCTTATTCCTGCGTGAACTATATAGAGCTGTTAAACTAGTCCCGCTTTATTCTGAGTACGAAAACCATTTTTATTTTTTTATTAAATTATATGTATTAACTTCCTCAATTAAATGGCCAAGTCAGAGCTTTTTCCCAGCTGAAAGGCTGCACTTGTTTTGTATGAGAGAGGAGTGTAGCGCACCTTGGTGGATAATACTATCCACAATCCATAGGACAATACATATTTTTGAATTACCTCCGCTCGCGTTGTATCCGCCCATTTTAGTTCCACTAATATCTAAAGTCATTTTCCTAACTTAGCTGAATTATCTCCAAAACCATACCACTCAAACCACAAGCAAACCTTAAAACAACACAACCTAACGAAGTCTATAATTAAATGCTTTAGTTAATACTTGGACATACACCGTCTCCATCAAACGAAATTGCTGTATACTTTGTTTACAGTCTGATTGCAATAGGGTAGGGTATCTTTACATCAAGGTAAATAAGCCACCAAATGACACAAGCATAGGGTAACTGATCGTTTAGGCTAGTGATTCCCAAACCAAGATAACACAATTGAGGTTTAAATCTAGAACCATAACTTATATCAGGGGCGAAAATAAATTGAATTCAACCTTCACGATCGTATCAACTGGGTAAAAGACTAAACTGGTGCGAAAAAAATAGGTGCTTTAGGGAAGTTGTAAAGTGAAATTTTATGAGAACAGTTTGGGAACCTCTGGTTTAATCCGTTACAGTGTTACCCCATTGATAGGGGTTATTCTAAATAAGGGATTACGTGGTCTTTGATTTAACGACACCCCAATTTTATAACCAATTTTTGAATAGATCTTATTTCAAATACATGGCATATAACATCACGCCTGTTTCGAAATTACCAATTTTAGGTTCAAAGTTAAATAAAAGGGCCCATATTGACAGATGGCATATAGCCTACAATACCTTTTACCCTACTTTTAGAAAAACCAGATACCAAGTTTATATTATACCCCAGCTAAAGTCACCCGCCCAACAGACTAAGTATATTGAGGTATATACCTCCCCTTATGCTCCGAAGCAACGCCAATACCTAAACTAAGCTACCTAACAGTCACCATTTAGCACTATAACACTTACGCGATATCGGAAAAACGATTAAAAAATAGAGTGTGCTAAATTTTGAGATATCGAACGCCTCATGATTGAAGGTGGTTCCCGAATGAGATAAAAACTAGCGAAATCTTAATCATCCATAGTCTATAATCGATAAAGACACCATTACGATTCGTCGTTCATTCAATCGACATACAAACCAATATTTTCGACGCGATTACAAAGTGAACTGTATATCGAATAAACGACGGATATCAGATAGGTTCCTTCTAAATATTTTTAAGGCTGCCTATCGCTTTACTGAGAATTTGGATACGCTTTTTTCACTTAAAATCCTCAATCCTAAGTCGGAAAAGAAGTTTTTGCGATTAAATAAACTCAGGCACTTCTACAACGGAACTAAATGGTTTGTGTAGGCAAGTGAAGTTTTCTTTCGGCCTGCTTTTTGACCTCACGCCTCATGCATGATATATGATACTACGGTGGAGCACCGGAACCTACACCTAAAACCTCAAACAACCAATTCAAAACTCTACACAATAAATAACACTTCAACAAAACGACAGGCCACACCCAAGCTTAAAAAGACAATCGAATATTAAAAGTTTCACCCGCCGAATCAACGAGTAATATTGAAAATACTCAGAAGGTATCTCTCGTAGGCGAGTTTTTGTGATTGTTAGGATTTGGGGTCGGGCGGCGCGCCGCCGGGCGACGCGGACTTGTTGGACGCATCTTCAGGGAACTGCTTTTCAACCTGTTCAGCAACCCACTTCTTGACCTTTTGTTCTGTCCAAAACCCATCGTAGAATATGGTGGGTTTTATCCAACATCCTTGATTCTGCGGGTGCTGGGCATACTGAACGGGCTCCCCCTCAGGCCCGGTGGGCCGCACGCCGCACGCGTTCTTACACTCAACGGAGCCCGAGCGGCTGTTGACGACCAGATTCTTCGGCGGGATGTTAAAGTTTAGGTTCACGTTACCGTGGTGGCGGTCGTAGGATTCGTAGGTGAAGTGCCACGGGCCGGCGTACTCGTAGTAGTTAGGGTACATGTGTTGTGGCACGTGCGGCACGTGCGGCACGTGGGGAACATGCGGCAGGCGCGGGGCCGCGGCCGGAGCGTATAGCGGGGGCACGACACCTCCCACGACAGGCGAAAGGACGAAACTTACGTTGGAGTTAGGTCGTCCCGCTGTGGTCGCTCCACCGGGCCTGTTGGCAGCTGGCGGCAAACTCGCCGGCATCGGGAGCGCCTTAGCCACGGGCGGCGGTGTCGGGACCACGGCATTCTTCATCACCGGAGGGGCCAACGGATGCCTGATGTTCACCGGGTTGATCGGTGCCATTTCAATGGAGTCCTTCCTTATATTCTTTGGCAGGGAGTTCTTTGGTTCCGTAGGCTTGTTGGCAAGGTTCTGGTTGTTCTCGGGCTGCGGCTCGGGCGGCGGCGCCGGCTCCGCGCGGTGCGACTCCAGCAGCTCTAGTAGTTCCGTGGCCACATTGCCTCCGAAGCTGAGCAAGGTCTCGCGGAGCGCGTTGGTTACGGCACACTACAATGAAAAGGCAAACAGTATTAATAGAGTAACTTTAGTTACTCAAAACTGAACTGCTATTTTTTAAATACCTTTGTGACTCAATTTGTTACAGAATAGTTAATATGTAATAATATGCATTGATAGTTTGGTAATGTTCCTGGTGTTTGGTGAAAAATTTTCTGATCAGATAAATATCAAACTACATTCACAAAATCAACCGCGTTAAACAATATTCCTTCCAAAAATAATGGAAAATTGTGAAAACATGCATCAACAAGGGAGTTCATAAATAAATATGCAAAGATCATAAAAGGGGTTAAAGATGCAAATGCATATGCAGACATGCAATAGCATATGATCCAGAATCTAAATATAACTGTCTAAACTTTCACAAACATGTAGGTGTGCTGGAACGTGAAACAATACCGATGCTAACCTAAGATTCTCATTAAGAATTTGCATAAATAACAGTAGAAGCCTAAAGTTGTCATACCTTCCTCGCTTGGTAAATAGCAGAGCCTTTCTGCCCCGCCACACATGTGGCATAGCCAATGTTCTCTCGGTGAATGTCAAAAGTCTTCACCGTGATGGACACGAAAGCCACCACACCTGCGCAGTACTTGCCATTTGCAAAGTCAACAAAATCTGGAAAATAAGAAGAACAAAAACTGTTTAGAGTTAAATTAATTGTGATTTTCTCTATACATTAAGAGCAAACTTGTTAAGTTGATGATGTTGGAGCTATTCAGCTAATCCTTGCTAATGTTGTGAAGTTAACAGATAGCTCACAAATTTAAATTGAGTTAGGTCAGACTTGAAATGTTTCACATCTAGTGTAGACTAGTTATTTCAAAGTTTTTAAACACAAATATGTAATGAAATAAATATAACAGATATACAGGTAAGAATTTGCCTATTTGATTGCTAAAAGTGGCCTCAGAACAAAAATATTTGCTATAAAAATTTGACTTTGGTGTATTATTTTATGTGTTTTGCTTTATTTGCACTCTTTAGGAATGGAGCTGTGCTGTGGTATTATACATTTAACACATTCAGAATCAAGGACCCGGCTCCCGGATTCTTCAAAACATTCGTGAGACACCGAGAACCCGGTAGCCAGGTTCATTTTGTACTAGATATAGACTACTCGGTTCCGCACAGATGTTTTGATTTTAGGCTTGGTTGTGAATGTGTTAAGAGGTAATATCAGTAACTAACCAAGATCTTGCTTGTTGACACTCCAGCTCCAGTTATTGAAGCCCCATTGTGTGTGTCCAAAGTTTATCAGCTGCTGCCGGCGCTGCTGCTGGTCGCTGTCGTCGTCACACGGCACTGCTTCCGATATTGGGACACTGTCCGGCTGGAAAATAACAAATAAAAAATGTGTTCATAATTATTAAAAAATAATAACGCATGAGCAATTATACCCCAGATGCATCATAACGTCGACATCAGAAATAAATCACGTGTTTTAGCCATACAATAACAGTAGGAGTGAAAGCGAGCATCAATTTTTACAAAAATAATGACCATATTGAGCGTTAGGTTTGGTATAATCTGCGATTTTGTATTTCATGATAATAACAGTTTAAATACTAAAGCGGTACGCTGGGCAGCAGTTAGCTGTAGATACGCGCTCAACTGTCTTCTACAAATATTAGGACACAAATGTATAAATTAGCTGTTAGTAATGTAAACTCATTGGTTATTTACCATTTTTATATTGCAATTAGCCACGGGGTAGCCTGGTTTCCTCTGCATTATATATAGTTGCTTCTAGCCGCAGGATGTAATAGCCAAAAGTAGCGAGTATGGTGTACGATATAACTGGGTTTCAAAAGTTCAAGCTAAATTTGGCATTGAATCGCTAATGTTCAACAAAACAAGTATTGACATTTTGCGCGGAAGTTTCAATCTTTTTTTAATTTGAATGAACTAAATTTCGAGACGACGCTTCACTCGCAAATTTTTTACCGATTCGATTTAGGCGGCGGTCTCATTGTTCCAAGTGAATCGATAAATCTACCACGGAAGTGGTTATTTATTTGTAATGGTAACAATTGTGGAAAACCATAGACTAGACAAAATTATAAATGTCAAAACTTTGAAGTTGAACGTAAACATTAGGAATAGGTTATCGGTGTATTTTATTTTAATTATTTTGAGCTGGTTCTCCTTATTGTTCCTGTTTTTGGCTTTAGTCAATTGCAGTGGCTACATACTGACCATGGCGGACTTCACCGACATTGACGGTAGTCTATTAGAAGGGGTAAGCTTAATAAAATATCTCTAAGAACATATGTCCATATTTTCACAATTTTTCCTTGTGTTTTTTTGCTAAGCTGTAAACAATGCGTCGAATTGTCTCTCCATAGTCGTCTATATCATATTTCACCGTCCCGTTAATTGGAAATGTGTAAATATAAAGTTTTTAAATTATTTTCAGGGTGGACAAATACTCAGAATTTCGATATCTCTAAGTGCTATTCTAGGTATTCCAGTAAGAATCTCCAAAATAAGAGCCGGAAGAAGTAAGCCGGGTCTGGCAGCCCAGCACTGCAAAGGTTCAAAACTTTATTTGTTTTTGCTCTTTTTAGGAGAGTTAATGTTTTTTTATGTAACGGAATAAGGCACCTGATGCAACAATATGAAATTATTTGCAGGGATTCAATTGGTTGGTGAAATGTGCCAAGCCAAGATAAAAGGTGCCGAGATTGGATCTACTGAAGTTGAATTTGCCCCCAAAAAGATCAGAGGGGGTCATTATTTAGCTGATCCACACACTGCTGGGTATTTTTCTATTTTATTTTTACTAATATTACATTAAAAAAACTGATGTTTACAAAGCTGTCAACAAAAGAAATGCTTTTAATTTTTTTTTACATTAATGACAAAAATCTTATTGAGACAGTAATCAATATTTAAGATTTGTTTATTCCAAACTATTACTATAAAATTATACTGTTTGATAAACAACTTGGCACAATTTTAGAGAGGAACAGTAAAAGATAGTCTCTTTAAAATCATGCTAAGTTGGATGCTGCTCACTATACAAGCATTAAGATTTCATCACACAAATGTCAATAAACCTTCCCTTCATCTCAGCTCTATCAGTCTGCTGCTGCAAGTGGCCCTCCCGTGTGCCCTGATGGCCGACGGACCGGTCACGCTGGACCTGCGAGGGGGCACTAATGCGGAAATGGCCCCACAGATTGACTACATGAATGATGTCTTCCGCCATGCCTTGAAGAAATTTGGAGGAGACTTTAACATGGTTATACACAGAAGAGGGTAAAATAATGAATGCCTACTTAAATAATAGAATCGTAATCAGAATTCAACAAGCAAAAGACTGTATTTTTGCCATTTGGTGTCATCTTTAGAATAGCACCTCTCCATTTCTGCTGCAAATGTTGTAAAAGGCGACTAAAGAAATTGGTTAAGCTTAAAGTATAGTAAGTGACAGGGTAGCAACCTGTCATTATTGTATCTATTAACTAAAAACATATAAAATATGTTAAAAGTGACTATGAAACGTTACATAGTCGTGGTTTTGTCTATATAGCGTTACTTGTGCTCAGCCTAGCCCATTTGGGAATACAAACACAATGTATGTATGTAAAAACTATTTTTTTATTTTAGGAGTAAAATCTATTCTTATTGAAGATTTATTTTACTGAGCCATAATTTTAATGTTGTTCATCACTAATATTGAGTATTTCTTTAACAGATACTTCCCCAAGGGTGGTGGGCAGGTCACAGTGGATATAGAGCCAGTGAAGAAGCTTAACGCGGTCACCCTGACTGACCCTGGCACCATCGTCAGCCTGCAAGGGTCCAGCTTTGTAGCAGGGGTCTTGCCCATTAGTGTAAGTACAATGAGTACATTTTATAATGTTTTTTTTAAAGGTTAAAGTAAAAAAAATACATATTACACATGTTCTTTGAACTTGGCAGTAGTCACTTTGAATGGGAGATGAGTTTTTATTTTATGGTCACTTAAACAGAGTCAAGGCAAAAATTTCAGGGCATTTTTTTTTACAAACAAGCATTTTACCAGCAATAGCACAAAACCACCAAGTCATAATATCTAAATTACTATTGACTTTACCATTGTGACACGAAAATTATCTATTGAGATTGTTTGATTAATGTATCTTGATTACACAAAGATCTTCAACAAGGACCAAAAAACTATATCTGGTTTGATCTGCTCACAAAATCATATTCTTTTAAAAGTAAGGTCACAAGTCTTATTATTTGTTTATATGTTTACAGATGGCTTATAAAATGGCGGAGGGGGCGAAGCAAGCGCTCAGCTCCCTGGGCGAAGCGGCCATCACTTGCTACAAGGAGGACAGCAGCAAGGCGATAGGCAACTGCAACGGGTTGCTGTGAGATTAATGACAATTATAGATGCAACTAAAGAAATAGGTCTTCCAGACAGTTGTAGCGACTTTGAATTTGATTTTGTGTCTCCCTAGATAGGAGTCCCTACCCCTTTTATACTTCATTCATGGAAACAAGTTAATATAGCACTCTCTCTGTCACATAATCCCAAACAAATGACAAAAAGTCTACGACGTCTGACAATCTCGAAAAACTTTATCACACGTGGTTACTATAGAAGTGATTTTAAATTTTTAGTTGAAACTGGAAGTAAAAATTTTAGGCTTTTAAAATTTTATATTCGTCAGAATAAATAGCAAAAATGGTGTTAAATAGTCATCTCATTCAAAGTGATATTTTTTAGATTTGTGCACTACCCCTAAGTGACGCATTATTTATCTTTATTCATTGGTGAAAGTCCATTTAACAAATAATAATTCAGAATTGTACGAAAATTTTATGATGAAGTTACAATCTGTCAAAAGTTTTTTAAGTGTAGCCAAGTTTGAACACTGCATTTTTTGTTTTCCCCACTAGGGTAATGGCACCAGTTATGGACGGTTTAAGCTGACAAGCACCAGTGATGGACACTTCATTCATAATATAAAGACCATAGAGTTGTGAATTGATTGTTGTAAAACAAATGACTTTTCCTTAGTGGGTAGTAAATAAGAGTCATTGTCCATTACCGGTGACTTTACCCTAACTTGTTTCCGTGAATGATGTATAGGAGTTGGCAACTCTGTCGACGATGTGTAACTTGTCCTGTCACGTGGCAGTGTGACGTGTGCCCTGTCGTCGGGCTGCGTGCTGGGCGGAGACGCGCTGGGCCGCCGCGGCGCGGAGCCCGGCGCGCTGGGCGCGGCCGCCGCCGGAGCCCTGGCCAAAGATATACGCGCCGGGGCCTGCCTCGATCAGCACGCGCAGGTGAGCGAGCGACGATTGTGGGGATGACGTTATAAAATCTATCTTATCTATTTGTGTACCTATATTTATGTCCCTCGTGTGGTGCCGGGTTAGAATAGCACCTCCCCCTTTCTTCCCGTGGGTGTCGTAAAAGTCGACTCTGGGAAAGAGTTAGTGTATTGTGGGCGATGGGCTAGCAACCTGTCACTATAATATCACGTTTAACCATCTGGTTACCCTGAAATTGCTAAACGTGGCACTGAATTTTTGAATTCATGTGCTCTGCCTACCCCTCTTGGGAATACAGGCGTGAGAATATGTATGTCTGTATGTATATTTATGTCACCGGAAGATAACAAAATCCGTAAGTTTATTTTCCTAGGAAATTTGGTGGAATAGGAAATGTGGTAGAATGAGACCACCTCTTCTTACATGGGTCTTCGAAAAGTACGGCTAAGGATCTTACTCAGTCTGGCAGAACCTAACCGGAAAAGTTCCCTTCGGGGATAAGTTCGCCTTTGTACGTAAAGCTGCTTTTCTGTATAATTGTTTTATGTGCAATAAAGAGTCATACAATACAATACAATACAATACCTTTTCAATATGTCTTGTCTCACCAGTGAAAAAGTAATTCAAGTTTATAGGCTTTTCAAGATTAAATGGACAAGCGGACAGCAAAGTCTTAGTGATAGGGTCTTACTAAATCCTAACAATTAGGTACTACCCTATCCCATTATTAACTTTCATATCCAAAATTTGAAGAGTGAAAATTGATATCTTTTCAGGACCAAGTGATAATATTAATGGCCCTAGCGGAAGGCAAGTCGTCTGTGACGGTTGGCGAGATCACGATGCACACGAAGACTGCCATACACATCGCCGAGCTACTGGCTAAGGTCGGTTACATGCATATAACTTATTATTTTTTCGCCTGTAACTTTTTGTTTTGTTATGTCAGAACACCAATTGTACAGAAACTACAGTCGTCGAAACTTTTTTTTAACTTCAGTGGCCTTGGCACAATACCTTTTAAACGTAACAAAGGAACATTTGACGATTCTTTCTTTCACGCTTGATTCGGACAGGACAATTTTTAGCGTTGCTCCTGATGATGGGTCGCGAATTGGTCTGAAACATGTCGAGCTAATCTCGACACCAAGACGTGGGGTATCAGTTTCATCTCACTATGAGCATCTCATTTTCCACCACATTGTTGTATACTATGAACCCAGCAGTAATCTGAATGAAAGTGACTATGATGCCTATGATGGTAAGTCCTTATTTCTGTATCTTTACAGGTGAAATTCGAAGTGATTCCGGACGGCGGCAGGAACACCATCGCGTGCACGGGGCTCGGCTATACTAACAACCTGCCGACGTAGTACTACTGCCACTACTACCAATACTACTAATACTGTCACTACTCACTACAGTATCCTGATTATCCGGACTTGTCCTTGTCCATCTCTGCTCTAAATGACAATTTAAAATGGATGTTCGGGATTCTATTGTATTTTATAATTAACTAGTCTTTATTATATGTAAGATTGTTTTCGTAGTCTTAAAATGGTGAAAATGCATTTTCCGAGGCTTATACTTAATAGGCAGATAAGTTATAAAGCATGATAACAAGAAGAGACTACTTGTTTATAAATATATACTCATACATTTTTCGATTGTACTCTTTCATCTGAGTCTTGTTAACTGGGAGTTATTATGTTTACATATTAATTAAAATATCAAAAGTTCTGATTTACGAGTGTTAAATATGTTCTATAAAATTACTTATGAATTAATGACGACAAATATTTAACTCGACGTCTACTAAAGCTCTTAGTAATAAGTGTGATATTTTGTAAATAAAACAGTTCATAATATTTCGACGTATTTTATTACATTCCACCCGCCGCCTCGCACGTCACGTTCGATTGGAATTCTTAGAGTACATAAAGAGGCCAAAAATATTCTCACATTTATCAAGTACCCACATATTTTGTAAGTACACATACGTTCCAAGTTTGAATAGTTCTTTATTTTACAGAAGTACAACGTTCCATGTCTGTCAGGATGTTGGCAGCACTGATTCGCCGCGTTCTACATTTGAATTGCAGTGTCAATAACTACCGTGTCGACGCTTAGAGTTGCTACAAATAGAAAATTGTGACTCGCTTCTGGCGTAAAAAAATAGAATTAAATTCAAATAACAAAAATAAACTTAATAAACTAATTATATATCCACAGCAATGAAAACAGAACAGTACACAAAATATGATTAAATTTAGCTAATACAACACAACATAGAAAATATAATATATTATTATGATTAGGGCCAGGGACAAAAGAATCCCTGGCGGCCAGCGCGAAAAACTTCAATTTATTCTAATAAATACAACCTATTATGCAAAATTATGCACATATCTTAAGCCATGGGTTGCCTTGGTGAATGATTATCATTTTAAAATGACTATTACCTTGTTCGACAGATTACTATAGCGTCATGTTCAAATGATAACACATCGCTCGCTCCATGGCCGCTACCAATTGGAAGATATTATGCGGAAGTCAATTTCTTCAAGTTTTAAAACCGATTTCATCAAATGCATGATTTGTAATAAAAAAGTTTAAAAAGTAGTTTAGTTTGAGCGAAAGTTACGAAGTCTCATCTCTTGAAAGTGGCCCATTGGTAAGATTTTATTACATCTAGTGGCTAGGGACAGCACACCTTAGTTCGGATGCAAATACTTTGAAAATAAAGCACATTAGGAAATTTACAGAATGTATAGACTTGAAAGAAAGTTAGATAAAAAACCGATAAAAGCCGAGGTGACTGCCCCCGCACTACCAAAACCGGAACATAAATTTTTAACCTTAGCTTTACACACGTCCGTAACTAAGCGAAGAAAGAAATTGTGACACAAAATCATGGCATGTCAAACTTATCACCGAACGCCTGTAGAGTCGCCTTTCGAGTTAAAAATGTAAATAAAATATTTTTTTACAGCGTAAATGCAATGAAAGCTTGTATGGGATTACTGTCGTATACAATCACAATTGACCAGAATACATAGGCATTGTGCGTTAGTAAGAGAAAGCTCTATTGTCATGAATACTTGCAAGCATTTGTAACTAGTGTCATGGCTGATGCCCACTCGATTAATTGGTGCTGGCATAATTAACTTTTGAACAGCGTCACCGAGCCTCGGTACCGCTCAGCTTTCAAAACAGCCGCGTTTAACGCGTTGCTTTGGCCCTTGGATAAGTGACACATGCTTTTAGTTAAACGTCTTGTCTCCGCAACTTATTTGTGTTTTTTTGACAAATTGTAATGAATACCTGTATCTTCACCACGCAAAAAAGGCGCACCTAAGACGTCGAGTTGCGGAAACCAGCCCGTCCTACAATTACATACCTGTATCTTGAAAAAAAATAATGCTTTCTGTCAAGTTTCTCGCATTATTGGCAATGATGGTCTTTTCGGAGGGCTGATAGCCTCGAAAACGACGCGTAGGCGCTCTTTTTTTGCAGCTCCCTCAATGTATAATGAAACAGCGAATATTATTAGCCTATTAAAACAAGACGACTCTACCACAGCGCTCGTAGTCGATTACAAATTTTCCATTCTCGCTTGATCAAACTAACTTCAATGAACTTATGTCTAGCCCGCTCCGCCACCCAGCGTGGGACCCTACTCGGTCTTCTTGGTCTTCGCTGGCTCTTCCACGATCGCTGGCTGGTCTTCGTAGCTGTAAAAAATAAATAAATTTAACGCTTTGGTCTTTACGGGGGTTGCTGCAAAAAAATAGCAAAATTTATTAAAATTATAACGGCAACAGAAATACATCGTCTGTGAATTTCAACTCTCTAGCGGTCACGGTTCGTGAGATACAGCCAGGTGACAGACGGACAGACAGACAGACAGCGTAGTCTCAGTAATAGAGTCCCCCTTTTACCTTTTGGGTACGGAACCCTAAAAAGGCCTATTGTCTCCGTGTTGCAATAGTTGCAATCTAAATGTTTAACATACATCATACATACATCACGCCTGTATTCCCAAAAGGGGTAGGTAGAGCACACAATATGCTAGACAAAAACATGACTATTTCACGTTTTGTTGCCACTTCTAGCATATATTTTCTTGTTCTGAGTTGAGAGGTATACCAGTGACAGGTTGCTAGCCTGTCGCTTAACCTTTTGACCGCCAAGGCGCGAAGTGAAACGCTGTGTTCCTAACGCCAAAGACGTGAGTCGGCTCTTAGATAATGGTTGTTTTTTTTCGAATGGTGCTGTATTATTTTATTTAAATTAGGTATAAAATAACTTACACTACCTTTAAATAAAGTAAACCTAGAAAAAATGTTGCAGCGTTTTATATTTCAGTTCTTTCGCAATAACTTCGACGCACCATTTAACGTCGTGGCGTCACGGGCACTGACTTGCGATGACGTGATATGGCGTCTTTGGCGGTCAAAAGGTTAAAATATCCAATTTCTTCAGTCGCTTCTTACAACACAGAGGAAATGGAGAAGTGTTATTCTAAAAACACCACACGGTACCGGGTACATTTAAAGGTGTCCAATAGTCAATATCTGTATCACTTGTCTCTCCCCGATGACAAGCGATATCCTTATCTACCAGACATTGACCCGAGCGATACGAGCCGTCTGTCGATACCGCGGATTATTAAATAAGTGTGTCAAATACCTAAACATGGTTACCGAGTGCACTTTGAGCGGGAGTCGAGCGAAATCGGGAAAATTCGCAATTTGAGTATACAACGTGTTGCAAAAAAAACCGGGTAAAATATGTAAATTATTAGAGAGAAACTTATTGTAAACCCTAGTAAGCTGTCACTTAATAGAACAAAACTTATCATAGATTATTGAACAGAGTGTATTCTTTGACGGATTTTCAATTTTTCAATCAAAAATGTTCGCAAACTCAATAAGAGGCCTTTTTTTTTCAAATATTGTAAATGCACTACTTGTAATGGGTCATTTAATTTAACCACCTTTCTTCATTCGTATTTTTGTAACACGTTGTATTATGACTAGGCTTAGGACTTTTGGATGCTCACCGTGGTTCTAGAATCCATGGAGTCGCCATTATGTTAAAATTCTAATAAGATTTTTTTCGAAGTCTAAAAATTTGTCTAGTAAACAGATAATACTTGTCGGTAGTCTGTCACAATCACAACAGCAGTACCTATTAAAGATGATGCATATCAATGAAGTAAATCATACTCGTATAATTATAATATTCTTATCACGTCACCTGTAAACTGTAACTTGTGTTGAGTTATTATAACATCAATTAATTAATTGCGGATATCCGCATAAATCATGACATTTATTTTTTTACACTTTGTTTTGACAACTAGAAAATATTTAAGATAATGGCGACTCCATGGATTCTAGAACCACGGCGAGCATCCAAAAGTCCTAAGTTTAATAATTATGACTAGTTGGAACAACATCTTAGGTGGCCTAGGTGTATCGCAAGGCATTAGAGATAGAGAGTGCGACTCACTTGAAGAGCGCGTTGAGGTCGCCTCTAAGAAGCGCGAGCGCCAGCGGCGTGCCGAGGCAGGCCGGCACCAGGTACAGCAGCGCAGGCTGCGCGTGCTTGAACACGTGCATTATCTGCCGAATAAATAAAAAAAAATAACAGGCTAGTAGACAAAAAAAAAGTATTAGGCCGTCAGATAGATTACCAAAAAATATTGTACACATATTTTTTCTTTTATTTGACAAACGAAAAATTACGATAGCACAGCGCTTAAGTTTCGCGTGACGTCATACCTCGATACTTTTTTTACCAAGGCGTGACGTCACAAACCCGCACTCCGGAAGTTTGATGATCGATGTTTAGTCATTTGATAAAATAAAAATTATGTGCGTTATATTTTTTCCATAATCTAACGAACGGACTGATTAGAATTACAAAAAATTTAAACCCAGGACACAAGCCTATTAAAGGGGGCTCCCATACAAAAAACGTTTTTTTTTTTGCAGTTTTTGGTAGGAAACCCTTCGAGTGCGACTAACTCGCACTTGTTTTGAGATTGGCTACGGAAAAGGGCCACGGGCCACCGGCTGGCCACAAAACACCGCCGCCGACTATTTCCTGTAGTTTTCATACTTATGGACTAGACGCCGGTTGATCCTGGTGGCCGACACTCCACAATCGCAGCTCGCTTGCGGCTCTCACCGGCTAACAAACAGCGGCTGAACTAAATAAGTGGCTGTCGCGCGCTGCATGTACTTTGTGGCTGAGTCTAACTCCTGTGGCAGGCAGACACTATACAGGTAGGAAGCACTGACCAGGATAGTAGCCAGTAGACCAAGGATGTAAGCTGCGAAGGTGGCCCTGAAGTAGAACTCGGAGCCGCGCGCGAGGCTCTTGTCGAAGCGCAGCAGCAGCGCGATGAAGATGCCGGGGACCACGATGTCGCCCAGGCCAAGCATCGCGAAGTTAGACGCGCCCAGGCCGTTCACCAACAGGTCTTGAGGGAACACCACTGCCGAAAGAAACAACAACTTTTATAATTGTATAAAATACAACACAAGTACAGTACAGAACAGAAGTATAGAGTTGCAAATAAAAAGTATAAAGTAATCATTACTTTAAGTGTAGTGAAAAGAAAGTACAGGTGAAGTAAAAAACTGATCATTTAAAAAAAAAACTAAGTACAGAGTCGCAAATACAAAGTACAAAGTATTAATTATTAAATTGTAGTAAGAAACTATTCATTGTGTAAGAAAAGAAAGTACGGAGTCGAAATTAAAAAGTACACAGGTGAAGTAAAAAATTCTTAACTGTATAAGAGAAGAAAGTACATATGATGCGAATGTACGAGTAGGTTTGCGATCCAAGCTTGACCTTGCGTCTCAAGGTCGCCGGTACCACGATATCACATTATAAAAAGAAATGATTATTTTTACTTAATTTAGGTAACATAAGCTACTGTCGATATTGATATCTACATTTTAGTGGTCAGAGGTGGTCAACGACCGCTATTGAAATGTTAAATGCCACTCAGTGATATCATAGAGATACCTATTGTTGCCGATATAATCTTGTATATTTTGATACTCTTCGTGCATATTTAAGGCGTCTCATGCACATAATCCGGCCTCTATTAATGAAGGTTATCTACACGATGCTTGATAATTGAATGATCAAGCAAATAACCAGACATTGATGACTTATTGTTAGTATTATGAATTGTGTTTCAGTGAAACTATACAATTTTGGTTACAAGGTCAAAGTCAAACTGTGTAACAGTTAATTAACAAAAACCCGGTTTGAATACAATGCAAATCAAACCACTGGGTACCATTTAAATTACAAATAAACATTGTCAGTATGACAAAGAAGAACAGTTTGGGAGTGTTTCGCGACTGTTGACAAGCAAAAAGAAGTGGTAAGATAAGTTGAAAACCTTGACATGACAGTTTATACATAAATATTTTAAAAATATGGCTAGAAACATCGTAAAACAATGGCTTTCGAATGAAAAAACGGATTTATTATTAACGGGGGACTTCAATGTATACAATACTCTGGATTTTTTTGGTAATTTTAAAAGTTTTCGTACCTATATCTACTTTCAAAGTAAGGGGCCATCCATAAAGTACGTCACACGAATTTCATGATTTTTTTAGCCCTCCCCCCGTCCTTGTCACAGGTGGTCACATTTCTGAGACCCCCCCTCCCTAGTGTGACGTCACATGTTTTGCAATTTCACATCGAAAAATTAATAAATTAAAACAGCAGTTCCAAGTTTAGTTTTATTTCTATTTAAATGAAGTATTTTTTATGAAATCAACATTAACAGTCAATTGTCGAATGAAATAGAAACAATAAATTCACGCGAAGCACGGCCCTTTGACGAATACCGCCAAACGCACCTGTGCGTTTGGCGGCATTCGTCAAAGGGCTCGTAGGCGATCGGCGCGTGTCACTAGGCAGGTATGAATTCGTCAACAAAACAATTTAAACCGTATTGCCCTAAAGATAGAGTTGGAAATATTTTTTAGTTTATCCTTATCCTTACTCCTTACTTGTTTGTTTGTTCCGCTTTCAAGCCGTAACTACTGAACCGATTGCATTGAAATTTTGCAGACGTAAAGATAGAAGTCCGGATTATATAATAGGGTACTTTTTATCCCGGAAAAAATTGATGTTCCCGAGGGAATGTTCGCTTTATACCGCAATATAACCGAATTTCACGCGGGCGAAGCCGCGGGCGGAAAGCTAGTAAATATATTTCAAATTACGCGATTACTACCTCTCTCTAAACATATTAGATTTTAAAATGTGATGTCACGAAACTTAGTACCCCTCCCACCCCTTGTCACACCATGTCACACTTTGTCGACCCCCCCCTCCCCCCTTTACGTGTGACGTACTTTATGGATGACCCCTAAACAATTAAAATAAAATAAGTATTTATGTATTTGACATTCGGTGAAGGAAAACATAGTGAGGAAACCTACATACTACGACGAAGTAGTTCAATGTTGTGTGTGAAGGTCCCTATCCGCACTGGGCCCGCCTATACTAGAGACCGATAGGTACTTAAAAGATGGTAAACAATCTTGACGTGTCTTTTTATTTAAACATACACTTTATAAATCAAAATCTTTACATTTTACAATTTAGGTATGAATAAAAAATGAAAAACAAAAAAAGCAAATAAAAAAAAAACAAAAACAAAAATTCTTAATTAGGTACTTAAACTATATTTTTTTTATGTAAAAAAGGAACCGCCTTCAAAAAACCAACTGAAAAAAAAAATTAATTCACATACACAAATACAGATTTATATGTAAGTATTACTTCTACTTTTTGAAGTCGGTGCCAAACCAATTTTCATGACAAAGAAGAACGCTGGTTTATTATCATGTTTATTATTGGTTTGGCACCGACTTCAAAAACTAGAAGTTGAAGGCGGTTCCTTTTTTACATAAAAAAAATATAGTTTAAGTACCTAATTAAGAATTTTTGTTTTTGTTTTTTTTTATTTGCTTTTTTTGTTTTTCATTTTTTATTTCATACTTTTTAGTGATTTAAGTTCTTTTAGTTGGAATAAGAATCTTACTTTTAGTTTTTTTAGTGAATAGTGAAAAAAAACCTTCATACATATACCTACATACTTATGGTTCAAACTCAGAACCTCCTTTTTTTAGTCGGTTAAAGTACTAAAACCTTCTCCTGAATGTAACAAATACTTTTTGAAAATTGCATCCAAATAGCTTTAGCCAAACGCGAGATAATCGCGGACAAACATACATACATACATACATACATACATACAATCGAACTGAGAACCTCCTTTTTTTGAAGTCGGTTAAAAAATCATTTACTTTCATAATTGAATTGTATATTGTAACGATTTTCATTTTTAGACTGTGTATTTCAATAAAAAGACATGTCAAGATTGTTTACCATCTTTTAAGTACCTATCAGTCTATAGTATAGGACCTATAGCCCTAGCCCTTTCATAATGCGAGGAGGCCTATGCTCAGCAGTGGGACGTAATAAGGCTGGATGATGATGGTGAAGTATTTATGACCAAAAAACTTGATTTTTTTGCATTTTGAGTATGGAATGGTGAGTCCGACTTGCACTCGGCCTGTTTTTTAACACCAGGGTTGAACATATAGTAAGTACATACATACATACAGTCACACCTCTTTTCCACAGCGGTAGGCAGAGACCACTTTGTTCCACTTGCTACGATCCTGACATACTTCTTTTGCTTCATTCATTAGTCTCTTCATACACGCTCGTCGATTTCGGGTACTCTTGACCTGACTTGTTTCTAAAACGTCCGCGATTTGGTCACGGAACGTCCGTCTAGGTCTTCCCCTCCCAACACACCCATTCACACTTCCCGTATAAATCTGTTTAGTCAATCTTCTTTCATTCATCCTCTCTATATGACCAAACCAGCTAAGCATACTTTTTTCAATCCTTTTTTAATATGCGAAAAAAATTGGGTAGTAAAAAAAAACGCTCTTAACCTGTCAAATCTGACATAAAGTTTGTTTACTTTAATTTAAGTATCTAAACCAATAGGGTATAGGGTTGAAAATTTCGACTTACGTTTGATGGGAGCCTCGAAGGACTTGGCAACGGTGACCATGACGTTGGTCCCGAAGACCCAGAACACGTCGTACAGGAACAGCCCGCACAGCAGGATGCAGCCCGTCACCACGTTGTTCAGGTGCAGCAGCTCCACGCCGTTGATCGCGAACGCGATGCCGAACAGGTTGTTCGCGATCCAGTGCTGCCAGCAAAAACAAGGTAAACACATACATACATATTCTCACGCCTGTATTCCCAAGAGAGGTAGGCAGAGTGCCACGTTTAGCTATTTCAGGGTATCCAGATGGTCAAAAGCGATATTGCGGTGACAGGTTGCTAGCCCATCGCGTATAATACACTAACCCCTTCCCAGAGTCGACTCTTACGATACGACACCCACGGGAAGAAAGGGGGAGGTGCTATTCTAACCCGGCACCACACGGGGGTAAACACTATTGCACAAATAACTGTGACATACGGACAGGACGTGAGTAATCTAAAAGAGTTCCGATTTTTGTCATTTTACTTAAGAGTTTTTCTTTTTTGACTTATTTCTGAAGGTATCTCTTACAGCCGACCATTGAGAGACAGGAAACTTAATTATTGAAACCGAAAAAGGCTACAATAAGCCCCTGCGCAGACGACAGACTATCCGCGATGGACTTTTTAGTCTGTGAAAATAGAACCTACGAAATCATATGCAGTAACACGACGCCCAAAAAGTCAGGCGCACAATGCATACAATCCACGGAAACTTTGTGTGCCGCAGAGTCTGGGCTGCATTTAAACATGGCGAAACAAAACTATTAAAGCCAGTAAGCTGTGAAAAGCTGTTTTGTACATCTTGTTCTTAGTTTTGCACAAGGCATGTTTGCCAAGAAGAATGCGTCGCAAGAAACTTGTCACAAAAACATTAGGTATTACAGCAACCATTTTACAGTAGTGTTACGCTACATTGACGTACAGCCAGATTATGCAAGAAAATGGGCAGGTCGAGTGAGTAAGCGGGCGTTTACCATAAAAAATTTGAATACCTACCTATCATTCTTTCCAAAATTAGGAATATGTCATGTTTTTTTTATATGTTCTCAATTATTACATGTGTAGTATACTATTAGCCTATTTTTAGGTTTTAGGTTTGATAATGAATGTACTATAGTTCGCCATGTTTAATGTGACCTCTCTTTATGTTGGTCCCAATAATTAAGTTTCCTCTGTCTCAAACGTTAGTTGTAAGAGAACCCTTATATGATAATTCCGACTTTGTACTTCATCTTGAATGTATTTTTTTTTTCATATATTTTTGTCCAAATTGTAGTAAGTAAAGTCATGGTTGATAAGGCCCATCCAGGGGGGCAATGCCCTCCCCTTCTACGAACCTTCTTAAAGAGATACCAGGCCTCGAAGCAGAGAAATATACAGACGCAGACGTTGTAGCTGCTGAACTTGTAGTAGACAACTGTCACAGCCCGACTAAGTGACCAGGCGGACAGTCTAATCATGTAGTGAATTCTAGTGTAATGATAATGATGACGTTCATAGGTTAACGATTCAGTGCGATTTCCGGGACAAAAATCCAGCCAGGGGGGCATTGTCCTCTCCCCCCTTTGGAACTGCCCTAGTATACAAAGCCATAGTCGACAAGGCCCATCCAGGGGGACAATGTCCTCTCCCCCCTTCGGAATTGCCCTAGTATACAAAGCCATAGTCGACAAGGCCCATTCAGGGGGCAATGCCCTCTCCCACCTTTGGAACTGCCCTAGTAAACAAAGCCATAGTCGACAAGGCCCATCCAGGGGGGCAATGTGCTCTCCCCCCTTTGGAACTGCCCTAGTATACAAAGCCATAGTCGACAAGGCCCATCCAGGGGGCAATGCCCTCTTCCCCCTTTGGAACTGCCCTAGTATACAAAGCCATAGTCGACCAGGCCCATCCAGGGGGGCAATGTCCTCTCCCCCCTTTGGAACTGCCCTAGTATACAAAGCCATAGTCGACAAGGCCCATCCAGGAGGCAATGCCCTCTCCCCCCTTTGGAACTGCCCTAGTATACAAAGCCATAGTCGACAAGGCCCATCCAGGGGGGCAATGCCCTCTAACCCCCTTCTAGAACCGTTCTTTCTAGGAAGAAAACTCACCTTCTTGAAGAGGTACCAAGCGCCGAGGCACAGCGAGATGCAGACGCAGATGACGTCATAGCTGCTGAACTTGTAGTTGACGATGTCGGCGCGGGCGTCGCGCTCGCCGCGCGTGAAGTGGATGTGGTACGGCACGTTCGGCACCGACGCGGGCACCAGGAACGAGATTATGGGGCTGCGGGCAACGCGGGGATTACCTTATAGCTCGATCAAATGTTCTTATAAAGAGATGGACAGTGTTTGAATGGCTTTTTATTGGAATAAATTATATATCATAATATCTTTCTAACCACATTTCAAATAACCAATAATTTATTGTAAAATCTAAAACCTTTTTTCCAGCAACTCGATCACAATTGTCTTTTGACTTATGGTACAATAACAATACAAGTTGATTGACCTTTCTATTCTATCAATGGAAATAAAGGAGTGATTATTTTTTCAATTACTTTTATGAATTATTATGTAAATTAAAAGTGTGACGTACTTTGTGGATGGCTCTATACTCTATTCACAGAAACAAGTTAATATGGCACTCTCTCTGTCACAACCCCATACAAATGACTTAAAATGACAAAAACAAAAAGTCTATGACAATTTTGAAAATCGTGTTCGCGCTTGGCTACTATAATAGAAGTGAATGTAATTTTTAGTTGGAATTTGAAATAACGTTTTTAAGGTAGCCAAGATTTTTTAATTCACCATAAACTTGCTCCCATGAATGAGGTATAAGTACCCCCTTCAAACCTTGCTAAGTTATAGGCCGGGAACAACTAAAGTTGCCTTACCTCAGAAGATGGCTCAAAGCCAGCACTCCGAGGAAGAAGAAGTAGCCGGTGAGGAGGAGATTGATGTACTCCTTGGAGAAGATCTGGAAGAACACGTAGAGCCCGAAGAGCGCGCACGACGCGATGAGGGGGAACATCAGCGCGTCCTTGTTCGACATCGTCTCGTGCCGCTCGCCGGACTCCTGCGACACATAAATACGGTTAGCTATAAAAATCGGTTTTGGGACATCCCCACTTGTGGTGTATCTAAAGCCAAGGATACATAAGGGGACAAAATGTGCCGCGACACGTGTCGCGCGACATGTCGAGCGAAGTAGCGCGACGTTGCCGGACTTCGCTCGACATGTCGCGATTTGTCGCCTAATGTATCCTCGGCTTATCATGGGTGACATCCGGTGCGGATATAGTAGGTGACATGCCAAAAATAAAAAATAAAATGGTTAAAATAAAAAATAATAATGACCACACTGATTTTTTTTTAGTTTTTATATGTTTTCATATTCACAGTCGGGTGTCATCCCGGGCGCCCCTCCTTAGCTACGCTACTGATCCCTACATTGGTTGCGGTGAACTTGTCCCAGCACTATACTTTTACGAAATTTGTTGCACTCCTCCTGTGTGACAATGGTTTTGCAAAGTTTTAATATTGTATTAGATTCAATATACTGTTGTTCAATGTCTAGTTTCTGTTAATAATACCTGCATACATACATAATGGCATTGGTTATGAAATATCAGCTATCAACCAAGTATAGACTAATCTAAATCAGTTTTATATAGATATTTATAGATATTTATTAATGATAACACCAAAGTCAGGATCTAAGGTGAGCATAATCTGCGTGCAAAGTTCAGGTTGTGCAAAGTACAATGTTCCTGTTATTGTTTGTTCATAATAAAAAGATAGAAGAGACAATTACTAATGAAATGTCTTAGTTAAAAAATACTTGGCAGAAAAGAGAAAAAATTAGCCCTCATACCTATAAAGCCAACTGCCATTAAGAATAAAGGACTTTTATACTTTTATACTTCCTATTTCCTTCAAATCGCTTCCTTACAATTTAGTATTAAAGTTCACATTAATTTCTCAATTATATTTCATTGGAGTTAATAAGTTACATCTCTATCTAAAATAGTCCTTAACACCTTGTCATAAGATATGAATTCTAGAGATTGAATGTTTCTTAATGTTCAGTGAAAAGAAATTACAGTGATTTATCAGCTTTTCCATTACTACCCGGAGTTTGATTACCACTGAATCATCAAATTCAGTCTTTATTGCAAGTCAATAGCAGACGTAGATCATTAATTTGAGCACCAGATGTACCACAGTATTATTTATGAAGGTTTGATGATTAAATACGAAAGTATCTGGATATATTACACAAATGATCTATCACAAGGTTGTATGCTGTAGTTTGGGAAACTGAATTAGAGTGTAATTATGTTTTTAGCTGTCTAACAGTCTACAACAAAAGTCTTAAATTTGCAAAATGTGTGTTTCCTTATCATAATCTGAACAGCCACACATAACATGGCTAATTTATCATCAAGTGTAGCAAAATGTAATATGCCATGAAATTAAATTTCCACACTTATTTTTTTATGTTAAGTGCTGAGACAAAAATAATTCTGCATTCAATAAAATCCTTAGTCTTCTATTTTCTATGGAAAAAGTATTTTGTAATCATTGCTAGAACAAGATTAACTAGAACATAATCTGCGAATTAAGTAACGCTACTAGGAAAACGTGTTGGTAATGAGGACAATGTGTTTGATGTTTTCATGAAAATACCAATAAGAATTTTATAAGAATAACAACACCTAATTGAGATGTACGAATTCGCATAATTTATACGTGATAATGGCTTGACTTTGTCGAGTTATTTACGCGCGGTACGCGTAAACAACCGTGAGGCAGCATATGCCACGGCACCAATGCGAAACGTGCAGTGTCCTGATTGGGTCGCGAATATTTCAATGAAAGAAAGGAGAAATCTGAAAGTAATAGTGCAAATCCGAAATATATCTTACCTTTTGCTCCTTCAGGTACTTCACTGATCTAAATGATCCAAAAAATATAGGCAAAATAGCCATAATAACTAAACTCAAGTAGGCAATCGCGACTCCCTCGATACTGGATGGTGGCCGGTCGGTAACATTTTTCACAGCTTCTCTTACACCCTCTTCGATGCTTATGGGAAGTTCTGTAGCTGTATCAGCCATTCTGTATGATTTCTTTGAAATAAAATAAACTTATGAGCTGGTCCTCAGTGGCGAACCAGCTTGACAAGAAAATGACAAGTGTACAGTTCGGTTGTCTAAGTTGGTAACTGTAGTGATGTATAACAATAAAATACAATATCGGTTTCATTTTTGCTTGAATATTAAGGCTGGCAATCCGAAACAATATTTTTTCCTTATGTTGGCAGTCAGTTTTAAATTGTCAGTGTCAGTCTAAACTCATCACGGCTGAGTTTCATCGTAAATTTATTTTAGTAAAACAAAATAACATAATCAATTAAATGATGATAGTTTGCACATTATTGTTTTGTGCACCTTCATACTAGTGTAACAATCAATTTACAATGGAAGTCACGGGTGGCGCTGAAGAGGCATTTGTGCGAGAATGGGCCCCTTGTACCCATATTTTAAATTTAATTCCACCTCGGATTCAGACGGGTATATTCTCTAGTGAATTATGTTTGACCTGTGTCGACGCGGTGAGCGAGTACATCGCGCTGGGCACCAATGTGGGGCTGGTGTACTGGTACGACAGGAAGAAGGGAAACATTCAAAGGCTGCGATGCGAGGTATGGTCGGAGTAAACAACTCCCATATGCTGCGCTTTACTTTCGTTAACCTTGTACCGCTTTCTCTAATATTTTCGTGTTTCGTCCCGCGATTAGCATGTGTAACTTGCTCAACTAAATAATGGAAAATCAATATTCATTCAATGTGTTTAGATGAGGTATTTTGTAATTTACGTATCAGTTAAACTTGTTTACGGAGCGTCAGCTATCGCAATAGATACAGTGGTATAGTTTTTGTTAGCTCGAAACCTGATTGCTGTATTGTTATGTAAATCAGATGCAACACAAACTTAATTTGAATGTCTCCTGGTCCATTGCAAGGTGACCTCAAAGACTATTCAAATATACACTGCATAAATAAGTTGTTGGAAAAATTCCTACACTGAAAATAAGAATCTGAAGCATAAATATTTTGAATGTAAACTTTTAATTGTTTTTGGTAAAAAAAAAACATTGACATGCTTAAATAAAGTATACATGATAATGAAGTGTTTGTGTTTGATTACTTATTGTGTTATCTTCAATTTTAATGTTTGCATTTCACTGTAATGTATTTCATTATCTTAATCTATTTTTTTAATAACCTGACACACTTGACAAGTTTTATCAGATAAAGCAAATTCTTTACTTTATTTATTTCCTTTTTCCATTTTTAACACTGGAATGTTTGAATTTTCAGTTTAATGTTACCATGCCTGTTTATTTCTTCAAATTTTATGGGATCAAGAACCACCAGCCTCTTTTATGCATAGATGCTTTTTGAAAATGTAATGATAACTTTCATGAAGGCAATGATAGTTTAAAAAACAAAGACTTTTAAGGGCTAGTTACAGAATAAAAAAAAAAAATATGATGAAATCTGAAACAAACTAAATTAAATCATGAATATTAAATCACACACATAATCTTCATCAATTTGCTAATTTTCAGTAACCTCCTTTATGCATGCAATGGCCAAGAAACCTGTCTATTATTCATTTATTGAATAATAATAATATCTTAATTTAATTCCAAACAGGCTGCGGCAACCCCTATCACGTTTGTGAAGATTGTAAACACAGTGGACTACATGGTGGGAGCAGGAAATGCAGCCGGGCAGGTCACAGTGTTCCAGATCCCGAAAGAGCACCCTGAGAATATACCTGACACATTGAAACCCAAAGTGGAACCGAAGGTTGAAAGGTCAGGAAGAAGTACAGCACTTAGCAGTTGTAAGATGTAGATACATCAGGCCTGTATTATACATACAAATTTTACATAGACACAACCATGACTATTTCATGTGCAATAGCCACTTCTAGCTAGCATATTTTTATTTTTTTAATTTTTTACTGTAGGATTTCCACTGTTAGATGTAGGCCTCCCCCTCCAAAGAGTCCATGCTAAATGGTAACCTTTGTTGTCCCTAGTGCAGAGTATACTTAGCTTGTAATTAATTATCAATTTAAATGATACTGAAATAATGCAGGAAATTTTGGTCCAGGCATCTGAAAAGTTTAAGTGTAGCATGGTACAAAGAAAAAAGAGAAAATAATCTTTTCTTCTGATTTGTTAGGAAGTTACTTGATAATATTACAAAACATAAAGTTAATCTGGTAGTTAGATCAGTTGTGGTCAGACATGGAATTAGATTAAACTTCACTTGCAAAGTTTACTTCAAGTCAAATAAACAAACAAACAAGCAAGTAAAAAATTGGAGAGTCATTTCTCTCTCATCTTATACTTCATAATGTCCATAACTATTCCTATTACCAGGGTCAAATGTGGCTCCTTTCTTTGAACATTGTCTCCAATCTAAATTGCGTCACAATTTCTTCAGCACTAGAAGTGCGAAAAGGTCCAACTCTCATTCATAATACCAATTATTAGAGATATCAAAACAATGCTCTATTGTAAGGATAAAGGACCCAAGTTGATGCAGTATTTTACCTCCTTATGATACACTAGCTTTCCGCCCGCGACTTCGTTCGCGTAAATTTCGGATTTTGGGGTCGTAGGTTTTTGAGCCTATTCATTACAAACAAACAAAGTTTTCCTCTTCATAATATTAGTGTAGATGTAGATATCTAAACCCAAATATTTTACGGAATCCTCTTTTTTTTCAAAATAAAATTTAGCCTATGTTACTCGTGGATAATGTGGCTTTCGAATGGTGCAAGATTTTTTAAAAACGGTCCAGTAGTTACTGAGCCTATTAACCTTTTGAACGCCAAGGCGCGAAGTGAAACGCTGTGCTCCTAACGCCAAAGACGTGAGTCGGCTCTTAGATAATGCTTGTTTTTTTTCGAATGGTGCTGTATTATTTTATTTAAATTAGGTATAAAATAACTTACACTACCTATAAATAAAGTAAACCTAGAAAAAATGTTGCAGCGTTTTATATTTCAGTTCTTTCGCAATAACTTCGACGCACCATTTCACGTCGTGGCGTCACGGGCACTGACTTGCGATGACGTGATATGGCGTCTTTGGCGGTCAAAAGGTTAATTACAACCAAACAAACAAACAAACAAACAAACAAAGTTTTCCTCTTTATAATATTAGTGTAGATATATAGTTAATTAAAAGTTAAACAAATAACATTGGGTAAGGGACTTTCCACGCGTTAGTAAGATACCTCAAGGGTGAGTCACTGGCAATCAGTTTGGTAGTGACGCGTCACACCACGCATTCTTATTGCTATGTAGGTATTTGTATCCAATTTTGAAACATTGGACAGGGTGTTGCGAATTTTATTAACCTGACAGGGTCTCATTATGTTATCATGAAAAGGGTTGTTACATTGCATTGTTATTGTGTGTATTTGCCGTGTGGTGTCAGGATAGAATAACACTTCTCCATTTCTTCCGTGGATGTCGTAAGAGGCGACAGAGGAAATAGGTTTAGGTATGTTTAGGGGTCAGGCTAGCAACCTGTCACTATTCTACCTAACCTAAAACTATGCTAGAAGTGGCTGGAAAGTGTGATATAGTCATAATCATGGTTTTGTCTACGTCGCGTTTCGTGTGCTCTGTCTACCCCATTTGGGAACACAGGCGTGATTGTATGTATGTATTGTTGTTGTGACAATTTTCTACTGTGGTTCAGCTGGCTTAGCACGGCGAAACACGAGTAGTACCGCGCGCGATGTTAACCAAACCTGTCACAGTCTAACTAGAAACTCGCGCGTTTCTACTGCCATACTAAGCCTACACTGTGGGCAACGGCAGAACGCCGTTGAGTCGAGTCCTGTAGGCCCTATAGGACTCATTCGATTCAATAGAATAACATGAAACCAATTAATTTGCTTTCATGTTGCCATTGTTATTTTGTATTTAGTTGGTTTTCCTTCCTGTGGTTTGTCTGCATTTAGTGTCTTACAATTTGGTCTGCTTTGTTTTGTGGTTTTAAGCACCAATCGAGGAAAAGCCAATGCCACAATAGGAATTACTTGTGCTGTTTTTTTTTAAAGCATATTATAGTTACCTGTCCGTTATATAATACCTTACACCAAATGTTTCCTTAAAACCGGTTACAACTAGTATTTCAAAGGAATTCGATTATCATGTAAACATTGTTATTATTATTTATTATTATTATTATTTTAGCCTGGATTTGTGTCCCACTGCTGGGCAAAGGCCTCCCCCCATGATCTCCATTCCTCTCGGTCTCTCGAAACCTCCCACCAATCACTCAAGAACACGTCAAGGTCGTCCCGCCATCTCCGCCTGGGCCTGCCTCGCCGCCGCCATCCGTTTTGTGGCTTCCACTCTGTGGCGTTTCTGGCCCACCTGTGTGGATGCATGCGACTGACGTGGCCAGCCCAGTCCCATTTCAGCCTGGCGGTTTTTGCACCGACATCAGCAATGCGCGTTTTGGAACGCAGCGTAGTGTTCCGGATCCGGTCAACCCGTTTCACCCCAAGCATGCTGCGCTCCATTGCTCTCTGGCAAACCTTCAATTTGGTCTTCTGCAACTCTGTGAGTGACCAAGTCTGTGCACCGTAAGTTAGGACAGGCAGTATGCACACGTCGAAGAGTCTCCTCTTCAGGCTCAGAGGAAGATCGCCCTTAAAAATGTCTTTTAATGACCAATAGCTCTTCCAGGCATTTTGGATACGTCTTTCAACCTCTTTATCCTGTCTATGACTGAAAGAGACTAATTGGCCAAGATAGATGTACTCGTCGACGTATTGCAAATACTGCCCGTCTACCTCTACCTTACGTTTCGTGCTGTTAGTCATCACCTGAGTTTTCGACCTGTTCATTTTTAGACCAACTTGAAGGCTTGCAGAGCTCAGCTGTTGTAGCATTAACTAAACATTGTAAACACTTTTAATTGTGATGTTTCTTTTAAACCATTGCTTTAGTGTGAGTTTAATTCCACTTGTTTATTTACTTTATTTCCTCCCGATTGTTGTCGTGTTTAGAATAACGCCTCTCCATTTCTTCCGTAGATGTCGTAAGAGGCGACTAAGGTAAGGTATATTTTGGGCGCCAGGCTAGCAACCTATCACTATTATACCTGCGAACTCAAGCATTAAAAAAAATGCTAAAACTGGCCACGAAACGTGAAACAGTCATGGTTTTATCTGTGTATCGTTTTGTGTTCTGCCTATCCCATTTCGAAATACTGTCGTGATGTATGTAAATATCTCATAATACTTAGGACTCAGGGAATACGTTTCTGTCACTGCAGGTATACGATAAGTGACCTCCACAAGGGCAAGATCACCGCCATCGAGTGGTCCAAGAACGGGATGCGGCTGTTCTCCGGGGACAAGAATGGGGTCATCATCATGACGGAGATCGACTTCTACATGGTAAGTCGAGAGTGTGCTGTTCACTCCTTCCGCGACGCCATTTGCACGGGTTACTATCGTGATACTAAAGTTCGCGGTTTTTTTAAAGTGGAAGAAATGGGATTTTGTATGAGTTTTTGGTAAAATTATGTACATACATACATACATAACCGTCACGCCTTATTCCCTGCGGGGTAGGCAGAGACAACAGAGCGCCATTCGCTTCTATTCTGACATACTAACACGACGGTTTCGGGTACTCCTGATTTGGCCTCCCTTTAGTACATCGCCGATCTGGTCGATATACGTTCTTCGAGGGCGCCCTCGACCGACTTGCCCTAAAATTATGTGTGATCAATTAAACCGTGTGGTGAAAACAACACCTCTCCTTTTCTTCTGTGGATGTCGTAAAAGTAGATTATAAGGAATTAGGTTTAGGAAAGCTTTAGGTGACAGGTTAGCAACCTGTCACCGTTATACTCCTTAAATTAAAACCTAAAAACATGGTTGAAATGGTCCATGTAGCGTTTCGTGTGCTCTCCCCACCCCATTTAGATATTGCATTATGTATGTATGTATTTAATACATAAAATCTCTCATAGACTTACTAAAACAAACATAGCATCGAATCCTATCAACCATATGATATAATCGTATTATTTTCCAACAACGCGTGTCTCAAGGCCACATCCCTCACAATAAAAACACTAAACAAGTTATGTTCCCATCGATTTTTACGTAACAAAAAACATTACGACGCAAAGAACTTTAAGGTCAATACCAATACCCTTTATACTAAAAAGGGCTTATATCCTCCAAAATACGATGCACTTATGTCTTTTATTAACAGCAGAATACTGAGGACATACAGGAGCTTTGTTTAACCTATTTAATACTTTCAGTTCTAGTTATTAAGGTTTAAACTTCGAGTTTGAGTATTTTACGTGTTATCTAAAGGGTTAATGCGCTGTTATCGGTTTTTTCCGTCCAGTTAAACTATCATTAGAGGTCTGATAAGCCGACTATTGTGTGTGGAATAAAGACTCAATATTGACAGTGCGTGTCTGTTGTTATTTGTCAAAGTATAAGAAATAGTTAGTTCCTAGTAACAAATAAGATGAATAAATATTCCGTGTGGTGTCGGGTTTAGAATAATAATCTCGCCATTTCTTTCGCGGATATCGTAAGAGGCGACTAAGGAGGTTAAGGTATATTTTAGACGTCAGGCTAGTAACCTGTCACTATTATACCTGCCACCACAAAACCTAAAAAAATATGCTAGAAGTGGCCACGAAACGTGAAATAGTCTGGTTCGGCCTACCCCAAAATTGGGAATACAGGCGTGATGTATGTATGAAGAAAGTTTTCTTGATTCACAGTATGAAAAAAATAAAATTTCCAAGTTGAAAATAAATGCATCTTTTTTTTTGGAAAACACCCTCTTACAGATCCGTTAGAAAAATAATTACTATTTTTTTTCACTAATATTTATTGCATTTTTCGTTATATTGTTTGTGATGTTTGTCTCAATTCAGTGCTTTAGTTATTACAGTAATGGTATGTAATTATCTTATCTTACTAATATTACATACATACATACATATTCTCACGCCTGTATTCCC
>BHDV01008694.1:72830-128138 GCA_005406045.1 Adoxophyes honmai | reverse complement strand
ATTTTGCGTTTAGTCGTTTAGCCTGATGGCATTTTGCTCGATATTCGAGGACAATTGACTAAAGCGACACTTATTTCCTAAACCAGCCTATTTTGATTACTTCTGTTCAACTCTTATAGTAGTTTATTGAATTGTAAGTAATATAGTCTTGGAATTTTTAAAATTGGCCTACGGGATAAAGAGTTATGATTTTTTTTCTAAATAAAAAAACTTTAAATCGCTCTCCTGTAAAGTTGGTAAAGTGTCGCTTTAGTACTATAGCCTGCCGGGCGACGATATGTTTACTGTAAAAAGTTTTCTCCGTAGTAAACACGACATAAATAAGGCGCTTTAACGGAACCACAAATCACAACATTACCCTAGATATTTTACTTTTCAAGCACCATTTAATAATTTAAATCACGCTCGAGGTCATCAGGAAAAGAGGTCGGTTAACAAATAACCGGCACGACTATATGGGTCATTGGTTGAACGGTTCCGAGGCATATATTAACATGCTTGGCCTGAGGGTTCAGATCGTCATGTATTCGGTAAACATTCTGTTTGTTAGAAATCGCCGGGGCATTAATCGTAAATCGTCGTTTCATTTTGTTTGTGGGTTGATTTAACTACAAATGGGGGCGAGAACAAACGAAAACAGTAGCCTGTGCCCTAAAATGTATGCATACAAACATATAAATCACGCCTTTATTCCCAAATGTGGTAGGCAAAGCACCAAGTCTATTTCAAGTTTGGCGGCCACTTCTAGCAAATTTTTTTAGGTTTCAAGTTACGAGATACTAAAGTGATGCTATAGTTTGTTACCTAAAATATACCTGAACCAATTTCCTTAGTCAGCTCTTACGACATCCTCGAATTAAATGGAGAATTGATACCCATTCCTGACACCACACGAGATTTTCATTTTAGTACGTAAGAAATCAATCCTATCTTTCGAACGAGCGTCTAAGGATTTTATAAACCAAGTACTACCTTTTTCCAAAGCCACAATTCAACTGCCAGACGTCTAATTCCATTCAGAGAAGTATTAGCATTACACTCAGAAACTAACCTAATGCCTTGAGCACTAAATGCATACAGCGTCCTCGTTTAGTTGCGGTTTAAAACAAATTACTGTAGCGAGCGTGCGCTGGAGTTGCATCTACGCCAGCAATTTCGCTTTACTGTTTAAAAGTTCAACCCTACTCAAAAACTGTAATCTCTTAAGTACGCGTTTCTTTTAAATGAGAAACATTTGAAGTTCTGCCTGTTTTGGAGCCAGCTAGGAGTTTCAAAGTAATATCGGGGAAACCTGACAGTTGTATCGCCGTGACCGTCGTTCTCATTGTTTAAAATTCACCCTGAAACATCACTCCGACTTTGTCACGACTATGTCTTTTAGTGTGCTCTGCCTACCCAGTATCTTAAAACGTATATTAAAAAATACTTAGCAGATGATCGAGAACTAGTAAGATGAGTAACTAAGGCAAGGCAAAACTAATGTCAGGTTTTGTTCTATAAATGAAGTATCCCTTCTATGCACTTAGGCAGCTTAAAATAATTCGCACCTCAAAATTAAGAAATAGATCAGGTGTTACTTATAAGCATTGTAAATAGACATCCGCCAAGCTGACAAATGCGTTGCACACGTATAGGCCTAAGGTGTAGTACCTATGTGACAGTCAATGTATTGGCTGTTACATTGAATAGTTCACCTAAGGCTCAATTCACACCAGAAGAGCGGCGAAGAGCGGCGAAGCGGAGCGCAGTTTCAGTGTCATGAGAATTTTAACTTTATTTTCATTACAATAAGACTTAATATCGCATGAGAAACACCAACGAGGCGCGCGGATGCCCGCGGATCCGCGGGAATTCCGGCGAATTCCATAAACCAGGCCGCGCGACTGCGCGAGACGTCGCGGGAATGCCCGAGGATTCTCGAACAGTCGCGAGCGGCCGCTGGTAAAATCCCGCCCAGAGATCTTGGAATTTCCGCGCATTCCAGCGACTTCCTGCGCATTCCAGCGACTTCTCGAGTAGTCGCGGGAATCCTCGCGCCTTCTCTACCGAGCGTGTCGCTGCGCTTCGCCGCCCTTCGCCGCTCTTCTGGTGTGAATTGAGCCTAATGCGGACGCTGGACGTGTTCCAAACTACATCGGTCACCGAGCATTACCTTTACAATAGGCTTTAGGCCATCTTTAGGCTCGCTTAGTCAGCCGTAACAGCTTTCACACGACACGACGCATGCGGTCGACTACCGTGTCCATATAGTTTTGCAATCGCCGCATACAACATGCGGCGAACGACTCAATTAACTACCGTTTTAAATTCGTAAGATGAAGATGAGGCACATAGGTACAATATCTGTTACAATCTGAAAACAGAACTGAATTAAAAATTAAAAAAACCCCCGACGAGCCCCAACTCGATGGCTTTACTGAACGTGTAACATTCTCATCACACCTTACAAATGACCTGATGACCTTGAAGACCTTAACCGAACATAGCTAAGAACACTCTCGACGGATATGGCTTTCGAAAAAAAAAAACCGCATCAAAATATGATCATCCGTTTGGGAGCTACTATGCCACAGACAGACACATACACATTTACACTACACACACACACACACACACTCACAGACAGAGAGAGAGAGAGAGAGAGACGTCAAACTTATAACACCCCGTCGTTTTTGTGTCGGGGGTTAAAAATAGAAATAAAAGTGCACAGTTAGCTTTAACGGTACAACGTTTTCCTGATAAATCCGATAATACATAAAAACAAATTCACGTACGAGCAAAGATGTCCCGACACGCAGCCGCGAAGCGGGCGTTAGCGCTATAATCGTAAACTATATCACGTTTATGTATCCCCCTATGCTAACAACGACTATATTTTATTGGCACGTCTATAATAACATAATAAAATCGCGTCTGTCGGTCGATTGCGAGTTATTACGCGATAAAAACCTCTACAAAAGACTGTCCTGTTCACGCCTTACTACTAAAGATGTTTCATTACACTTACATCTCAAAGATAACAGCTAAATAAAATGAATCAGCTTCAGCAACAGATTTCTAGGTTGTATAATTTTTTTATTGTATTAATCAATGCTTCAAGGTCTGTAAAAATTTGCATACGTAATGGTTTGGGAGACCTTTGCTCAGAAATGCATTTATTTTTTACATTAGGCAACAATTATTTATTTATATAAATAAATCTGATTACCCTGAAATCGCTAAACGTGGCACTGGATTTTTAAATTCATGTGCTCTGCCTACCCCTCTTGGGAATACAGCGTGTGGATATGTATGTATGTACAAATAAAAATATATTACCCTGTTACAACTTCAACAATAAAAGTTTAAATTCAGTCGATAGGGACGGCGCTCTCTTGACACAGGTTAAAGACAAAATACTATTGGCTTATAACTTTCTCTGGCAGTGTTACAATTCGCCATCCAAATTATTGTACACACAATTATTAGCTTCAACAGTTGGTTGTCAACAGGGAGATCCTCTCGTTTCAGTAATTTTAGCCTCACAATAAAATGTTTTTTAATTAAACTTATGGTATCTTGACGACGGCACCCTTGGAGGTAACGCAGATACTGTATTTCAATATTTTCAAACTTTGAGGATGAAAAAAAATGTCGCTATTATTTACTTCACAGTAATAAATCAAAATAATTACTATTTAAGAATACTTCAGTTCTATCATTCAATATAGATTAAATAATATTGTTTTTATAAACACTCCTGCAATTCCTCTTAGCTACACATATCTTACTAAGTTCTTTTATTTTTATTAAAGCCTCTGTAAATTCTTTCCAACTATCCTAATCTTATCCTTGCGGTTATATTTTATCGTAATGACAAATCTTGACTGGTAGCCAAGAAGGGGTTGAAAAATGAACAGTTGAGATAGGCTATCACCTCCCTGGGGTGAGAGAATAATAATGAATATTATGTGGAAAGAGATTCGAACCATTTTATCCCGAAGCTAGTATGCTATAAATTTTAGTCGACCTGATTCAAAGAGTCTTTAGACTTGGGCAATAAGGTCCAGATTTAACTGAGCTTCTGTCGGAGTTTAAGAGGTACTATAACTCACATTATTGAAGTAGAAAATTATGAAACTTGGAATTAAAAGCGATAGAAACGGAAAATACTGCGAGCAAAAATGGTTAAAGTTAATGAACGACTGAAGCATATTCGTTGTACCGATATGTATAGAACAGACTTAAGTTAAGTCAGTTAGTCTTGGTTTTGTCAACGTAACGTTGTGTGAGCTCTGCTTACGACGTATGGGAATGGGAATATAGGCGTAATTACTGTATACGACTATGTGTAATAAAAACAAAAGTAAATAGTATTGCGCGAAATACAGCATTGTTAACATTGCGGCAGCTTCACGACAAAATTTGCGATGCAAGGCCTCCCAAACGCATGCCCAGCTTACGTCAAACATCTACTTTAGACTGATTAAATCTGCATTGCTGTGCAACTTTGCTTGAATTTTAAATCCTGTTACATCTCCGGGTTGCTCCAACACCTGCGACCGACGCGGAATTTAGTCTCCCGCGAATTTGTCTCTTAGCCAGAATGGAATTGTATATTTTTACGAGGGTAGATTGCGACGTTCCTTCGTCGACTTCAGAATTGAACAAGCATCATACTGCTGATCAAAGGCTGGTCTAAATACAATAAGTTTTGAGGAAGGTGAAAAATTAGAAGAAAAAGGTTGCGAGTCTGTCGCCTTACACATATTATAACTATTTACTAGCACAGAATTTATTTCAATTATTTTCTAAAGCGGCAATTACACTGTATCGGTCACCTAATGCTGCCGATGCACACGGTGTAAAATACTTCGGTCTCCAAACGCCGTCTTTACACTTATCCAGACTGTCCGTCGACCACCGTCACTGAGTCATGTCTGACTCTTTATACTTTTGTAGTAGCCGCATGTAGCCATGAAGGGAACGACTGCAATTTCCGCTTAATCCGTTAAAACATGAAAATATCGATTCGAAAACACATCGACACCCGTTTTAATGAAACTGACCCGCCTTTGTTTTGGGAGAGCGCGAATTTTCGACATCATTTAAGCAAGTATGTAGCGGGAATATTCTTTTTGTAAATTCAAACCCTTAAAGGGATCAAAGGGGCAATTTGGCATGCAGGGATGCGGAGCGGAAATTTAATAGGCCGATGATGCCCGCGGAAGTGGAGGGCTGTAACACAATCACGACCTAGTGATGCTTTTAATTACATTAATCGGCGCAAACGGTGGCTTTAAGGTCTATTCAGGGCCGTAATAGCACTTAAGACGTACAACAGTTTCCTTTGCCGACCGTGGGTAGCTGTTTAGAGGTTTCGGAGGTGCGTATGTGAAATCCTTACCGAACAAAGTGTTGTAGCTTATTTTTGTGGTATGTTGCTGGTGGCATTGTAAAGTACTTCACAGTTTAATAGTTATGTCCGAGAAATGCTTGAAGCGTCGTTTAGACCTCCTGACTTTAAAGTCATGATGTTATTTTAAAGAAACACTATCTAAGTATCATTAAACTTGCTTGCTTACTTACTACCTTAAGCCTGCTGTCACCACCTGTGATACAGCCTCTTTTACTTGTTCGTAAGGACTACGATCGTTATTACAAAACAAACCTCCTTCTTGTGATATCTGGATTAGAAAAACACCTCTTCATTAGTTCCTTGGATGTCCTAAGAAGCAGTTTCTGGAAATGGGTTATCCGGTAACATGTCACTATTTTACTTCTTTTATTCAACTTAAACTCTAAAACTTTATTAAGCTCAAAAGCCTACGAAGCGTAAAACGGTCATGGTTTTGTCCATGTTCCGTTTCGCTTTCTCTGCGTTGGGCATGATTGCGTCCGTACAGTTAAGGACACGTTGCGAAACTAAACAGTGTACTTTTGTATAAATATATAGTACAGTTGGAAATGTGCTGAGTCCGTGCGCTTCGCGTGTGAATGCACTAATCCAGGGCGACGAAACTGTGGGCCAATTTGGACTGGATTTTCTGCGCAATTTCACCTTTTCATGATGATTGTATGAACTTTTGGCATGTCGTGCGGAGTTTGCAATTGTTATTGAAAATTTAGTCGAAATTCTTAGCAATTGTTGCTTGATTACGTTTAAAATAACTAAGTAGCAAGTTAAATACCAACGTGTCGTATTTCTAGATTTATCTTCATAGTTTTAACTATAACAATACAAATTTCGGGCTGAATCGTGAGTGGGACTGAGTATTTTGAAACAAACGGTGGCGTGTTTTGGTCACGTGCCAAACATAATCGTTTGATAAACTGTAGAACAACAATTTTATAAAATTTCAGACACGTCAAAACTCAACTAACGTACAGTAAACTAGCCACAGTTTTAAGTTGGGGAAAGTCTTGAAAAATCAAATGAAGTTTTCATTGAACGTAAATTATTTAGCTACTTTGCTTTAAACATGCTATAAAGAATGTTAAAGATAACATTAAACCTTGTCTGAAAAAAGACGTACTCGTAGCCCAACTCTCTCCAAATTGAGTTTTTTTTTCGACATAATTAAACTACCTACGTCGAAAAAAAAAACAAAATTTTCAGACTAAGCAGTTTTTTACTTAGCAAACTTAGGCCCAAGGCAGCCTGAAACTAATTTCGCTGAAGACTATGCAGAAAGTAGTCATTTGTTTTCCCTGCACGCCTGAAACCTGAGCTAAATATTAAGCAAAATACAGCCTGCAGCGTGGCGAAAACTACAGCCAGGTTGCATCAGTGTGGCTGGTTTTGGAGTAAACTCGTTCTGAAATACGCTAACGAGTTAAATGTAACAGTTTTAGTGAGGATATTTAACGACATTTTTTGGTTTAAAACTTTTGTTTAGAGCCGAAAGGTAGTGCAAGTTTGAAGGCTTGAAATGTTCAGGTCAAAGTGTATCTCCAAGGGGTTCAAAGTTTGTTTTTTTATACTACAAGGAATGTAAACGAGCAAGTAAGTCATTGAACTGTCCACAGATATCCGTACTTGATACTATACGGATTCCAGATAAGTGAGGACTAAAATTTCTTTTAAATTTTTTCGTTGTGACATGAAAATAAGTCACGTTTTTATGTCTTATTTCAGTGACACAATGGACAAAGTTGTATATTTTAAGAATATTTTTTGAACGGACGCATCTATTAGGTTTTTATCTCGACACGTTGCTAATGCAAAGGCCAAGGTAAGTAGTATGCTCGTAATAAGAAGTCGTTTGGTTACACAAGATATTTTAGTTCAGTGTAACTCTTTCCTACCGTCGCAAGCACAGTAAATCATCAGTGAAGATAACTCAAGGGTATAATCGCGGCAACGTTCGTCGTTAAAAGCAAGTAACACACTTTATATAACCTTAATGTAAAAGATTTTAACACCAGACTCGGGTAAACGACGCAATTCCGAGCAGAAATGAGATTTTTACTACACCACACAAACACTGAGATTATGTTACTATGTTGAATTCTCATTGCTGTTGAAGCCAATGTATCCAAAGAAGACTAGTTTTTCAGGTACTAGGTACATACATTTCACAAAGTTTAAAAGTTTCTGCATAAAAAGCGTTTACCTCATTACTTTCGTAGCGGAATAACGTACACATAAACTACAGTGTGTTTCAAACATTTATTAGACTTGCCATGGAAGCTGATAAGATTAAGATTTGTAATGATCTTTGACAAATACCTATTGATTGTGAAATAAAGCAAAGACATTCACATCTTTATATCGAGATTATTTCTACGTCTATTTGCAGTCAAGTAATGAGTAAGGCTTACAGTAGTATTATGTTTCAAGTATCCATTCGTTTACTTTTTATTGGTGTCTTATTATTTCCCAAATCTTGTCACTCGTTAGGAGATCAGCACATAGAGATCATATTTTAATTATTACCCTCATGTCCACCCTTAATACTTCTAAGTTGTTTTATTCTCCCTTGATACTTTTTTTCGCATATTATTATACAAAAGAGTTTTACATACTTCCAAACACCCTTTTTGCACATCGCCCAAGGCGACAAAATAAATATTTTCTAGAGCTAGTAGTAAAATCACAACTGCGCTAACTGCGGCTATCTCCGACCATTAGCTTCCGAATGTGTCCAGTTAGAGCTTGATTATCGCTGCGGTTTAGTTTGTAATTCTGAGACCCTGGTGGGAAATGTACGCTTAGCTAACTCTGGCTAGACATTGTAAAAAGTAAGACCTAGTTATAAATGGTTCGTGAAATGCGAAGGTTTCTACAGCTTTAATTAAAGCAGGTATCTAGTTTTTGTCAGTAGATGTTTGTTTAATGGTAAAAGAAGTGACGGTTTGGTTAAAAAAGGTGTCATTCTAATTAGTCTATTAGTTAAATTATGAAAAAAAAAGGAACACGTATTTCTTGGTGTGGTAGTTACCACGTGCTGTCGAGTTTCAAATTATATATGTCTGTACTATTAGTATATTTTTGTGCAACAAAAGTAAAAACGTATAGAATATGTTCAACTACGTATCTAACTAACGTACTTTCTAGTCGTCTTGCCAATTTTTTATGCTCTTTCTTTTTTAACTTATATAAACTCTCACCGGCAAACATTTGTTTATGCAGATGCACATACAATACATACATAACATAACATGTCTGGTATACTAGTATTAACGCACGCGAGATGGAAATTCTCTCTCAACCATGTCGCCATCGGACAGGCACTCCACTCTATGAAAATTACGTTTCTAGCTCCACCGGAGAGAAATGTTCGTTGAATAATTATAATCAAGGCACTGTTTGTATTAAATTTCCGGGTATTTACGTACAACGATCCTCATGATATTAATTAAGCCCACATTGTTCTCTTGGATATGAATTTTTAAAGCGCAATCAGCTGATTGTTTTATTCGACGACGAATTGAAATGATGTCTAAACATCATTAAAATTAATATCGCCTGTACACGCCCCCTGACAACAAGATGTTCTTTTTGTTTATTAAGTCTCAATTTGTAATTTTCCACAAAATTATGTATGTAACTTGTTAAGTATCGTGCTTATGGCACCTCTCTGTGTCTTTCGTAGATGTTGTAAGAGGCGACCAAAGAAATAGCTTAAGGTAAATTTTGTTATTAAAACCTGTAAAATATGGTACAAAAGTTGTCACAAAACGTAAAATAGTCATGGTTTTTAGGCCTTTCGTGTGCTCTTACAAAAAATACAGGTGTGATATATCTATGGACCTTTAAGGGGCTTGACACAGATAACATATCGTGTAAAATTTCTCAACTGATTTACTACATTACATTTTTTACATAGAACCCAATTCCAGTGAACGTCATATATCTACTAACATTGCATTGCTCGACAAAGAAAATCTTTATTACGTTTATTGTAACGTTCTACGGTGGGTCGGGAATCAAATGCGTCAACTGTACTCGGTCTCTTAAATATGTCGTTGTTTAACTTAAGCTCAAGTAGTGAAGGATACAAGGATAAGGCTATTGAAAACATCCAGATCAAAAGGTTAGTGTCATGTTTCTCATTTACATGACTTACCGACATTCCTCTCAAAAAAGTTTTATAATATTCTACCGAATCGAGTCGAATCGTCGATTCGTTCGTGACAAAATGTCTCGCCTCCCGCTTTTCACACTCCACTGATGGAACGGAAATATTTATAGGAATTTCTGGCGAAAGGCCGTGATTTTCAATGCTAAGTTGAGAAATAAAACGGTATTAATGAAATTTGGCTCTGCTCTGGAATCTGACAATAATGCGAGTTTTATCGCTCGTCTTGCGTTGCATTTTGATGTGGAGACGTTTTCTTTATATCCAGTATTCAGAAAGAATGTTTAATATACTAAAAAAAAATCTGACGAGAATAGTAAAGTGCGTACTTACAGAAATACGAACAATCACGCCTGCGGTCCGGTTTTACATTTCAATGCCACAGTTGCCACATTTTTTGGGTTTAAGTTAAGAGGTGCAATAGTGATAGGTGCCTGCAGACATTTAAAACGTATCTTGATCTATTTCCATATTCGCCTTTTACGACATCCTCGGAAGAAATGGAGAAGTGCTATTATTATAAACCCGACACCATAAAACTAACCCAAAAAGGCAAAACCAAACTCCGTACAAAAGCTGCGAGCAAGTTAGTTGAGGTACATTATTATGGAGAAGTTAACACGGAAAGCTAAACCGCATAATTTAAACAGAAGATTAACACAATTTAAATCACTATATCCATGAAACCGATCCAATTGATATTTTTGTAAAGAAACCTGAGGCAAAATGTCTTTTCAAATGAAAGTGAATGTTCAAAGTAGATGATACGACAATAGGTACTACAGCACAAACTTTTGCATACCCCAGAGCATACCATTCTCTAGATAATATCAAAAGACTATTATCAAGTAAAATTTTCTCTGGAAAGCTGAGAAGTAAAAGTAGCACTAAAATCTAACGGCCGGCAAACAAGAAGAAGTTTCCATTTAAGTATTCCGTAGGTAAAGTGCGCGATTCTGGAACTCAATTTTCCTTTGTGTGATATCCACGACGCGTCACTTAGAATATATAACAGAGGTCGCTCAGTTGCCGTTAAATTGTTGTCACGCAAAACACGATAGTTGCGACTTTCTATAGGTCATCATCAGCCTATATACGTCCCACTGCAGGGCACAGGCCTCCTCCCAGTATGAGAGGGCTTGGGCCATAGTTCCCACGCGGGCCCAGTGCGGATTGGGAACTTCACACACAACGTTGAATTACTTCGTCGCTGTGTGTAGGTTTCCTCACGATGGTTTCCTTCACCGAATAGCTCGTGATAAATATCAAATTTGATAACGCACATAAATTCCGAAAAATTCAGAGGTGCGAGCCCGGGGTTTGAACCCACGACCCTCTGCTGGCGAGGCCACAGTTCGAACCGCTGGGCTATCACGGCAATGTAAAGGTATGGATTTAATATTGATAAAGCAGCAGCAATTGACGACGTATCGTCGATGATACGTCGTCTGTTGCTGATGTGTAGGATCGAAATTGGAATCAATCTTATGTTTAAAACGTCGAAGTGAAGAAAACTACTTAATCCTAATTATTCGCAACCAAAAATAAATTAAAAGTCAGTAAATTTAAGTTTATGTGCGGTGTGATGTCCGGTTTAGAATAACAAATAAGCTAGAATGGCTACAAAATGTATGTATGTATGGCTACATTTTTATGTATGTATGTAGAATGGCTACAAAATGTGAAATAGTCATGGATTCAGCTATGTAGCGTTTCGTATGATTTGTCTACCCCTTTTGGATAAAAATCGTGGTGTATGTTGTAACTATGTAGGTATATTACTTTTAGCCATCTTTCAAATTTCTTCGAGTAAATTGCATGTTGTTACTTATTTTTATTTTCAAGTTCATTTTGTTTTTACCCTGCAAAAATGTCCCAATCCTGGGTAGGAGGCTTTTATCTGTCCTTTCGCCAGATCGACACAAAATGTTGACACTATCAGTTGCCCTGATTCCGAGTTCAACCTTCCAAATCACATCTAGAATGTCAACCTTTACGCTCGCTGTCACATACATCGCTGCTTATGTAAGTGTAATCCAATTTCAAAGTCACATCGGAGACACAATGTATCCGTTGTAATTGCGCCATAAAAATAACATTGTAACTGTCGGAAGCAAAGTGGCTCTTTACAGCTCGTGGTACGGAACTTGCATATTAAGATGATATTATTTTTTACGAGTAGAATAATAATGTGCGCTAACATAAAATATTGTACTGCTTTTGGTTGGCACTTAAGCTTTTATGCTTATGACTTTCAGCTGTTATTATAGGGTGATTTTTGACAAAAAAATTACGCTAGTTGAGGTTTTGCATCCAAAAAGACGAATATGACGATAACACCTTTTTTTCCCTGGACGTCGTAAGAGGTGACAAAGGAAACAGGTCAAGGTATGTTTTAGACAGGCTGGCAATCTGGTCAATGAAGATCAGTGAAATGTTCATAGTTTGTCTGTGTAACGTTTTGTATGTTCTGGCTTCTCCATTTGGAAACATAGGCGTCATTGTATGTAAGTATGTAATCATAATGACTTCCACTGTCAACTTATTTGCTGTCTGGATATTAGTACCTACATCACGGCTTATTTGTTTTTGAAATAAAAAAGTGATGTTAATATTCACAAACGAATAAAACCTAATCGTAGCAATAGAAAAGCCTTCTTCCCTGGCGCAAAGGTACCCATCACACTGGGTCTGTTTTCGCATCGAATACCGTTGAACATCTTTTGCACCATGTATCAACCTGCTCAAGGTTCAGACTCTTATAACATTCTTTCGAAATTAATCTGACGTTAAAAATCATCTTTCCGCAATCTAAAAAGAATAATTAAGAAAACGAGCCCAAAGATTTAAGTTAACCAATTTGAATCCCAAATTTCAAGATGTAATGACAAATAAGTTCCGACTTTTGGCAAAACTTTCCACGAAAATGACTGGCGGGATGTGTCGAGACTGAGGTATGAACATCTGAACAGGCTGTCTTTTGCCTCAAAGTAATTTACGTCACGAATTCGCGTTTGTGCTACCTGTTTACTTTACAAGTTATTCAACCTCATAAGATTTCCTAACTGAATTTCGACATGTGACGTGTCACTTCGTCAATTTTGAAGATTCATACGAAAAGATTATCAAGCCCTATATATGCAAATGGTCTAACGTTCGTCTGGATAGGATTTAGGGCATCGGCCTTTCCCGTCCGACACGATTCGACCAATGTTACTTATTCTTCATAATGCTATACTTTTTCTTTCCTCCGTAATAAATTACCGTGATATCCTTTCCAAGGAACCCGGCTATTGCAAGCCACGTTAGAGAAATCGAATAATTTTCATTGTAAAGTGACGACAACAAAACCACTACTGAAAAGTAGATATAATTATTTAATCGGACTCCAAACTAATTATACATGCAAAAGTTAGTATTATTAAACATTTAAAAATGCAGGTATAGACATAATATAAAATTACTATCCATGCTTACTAGATGTAGCTTCATTTTTATAGTCACATGCGAATAATAATACACTACTATGGGACATTATGTCGAGTGTATTATTGCGCGAAACGTTTTCTTAACAACTAGCAAGTTATATAACAATCCGAATGTCACGTTTCCGTATCTTGTATAATAATGCTAACAGTTACGTAGGGGTCGTAAGTTGCCTTCTTATTCCATTCCCTTTGCGTTCTCCTAGATTTTTACTTAGAGCAACCCCGAGGGCCGTATTCCGCTGTTCGTGCCGGCTTGTTTTAGTCAAGAGCTCTGCTATTTATTTATCTACTTAAGACTGTTGAGTTGATTTATTTACAAAAAAAACTAATGTTGTGACCACTTTTGTTATGTCACAAAATATTTATTTAATTTATTCGCGCGTTTTAACCGCAACGCTAAAATTGCGGTCTATAGCTGCGAGTTTTGAATGTAACCGGAATATTGCGGTAATATTTTGCATATCATGTGATAGATGTCAGCTTATAAATGCTTAACCGCAAAAAGTTAAAATTTAATCTATTGTTATACTTGTATTTCTATAAAATATAGAAAAAAACCAGAGCCTTTTGGGGATTAATTACTGTTATGCTAAAATCTTTCCTGTACCTACACACTTCATAGTTAATTGCAATAACAGCTCTTCTATAGACTAGTATAAGTTTTTTCTATTGTCATTTACTGGCCTGTGATAGGTACATACATATTTAATTCACTACATATGCGTTTAAAATCTAGCAACACAAAATGCTTTCGACGCAACAACGTTAAACTTTTTTTTTAATTTCTCCTCGCTTTTGATCACAGTCATAATGCCAAATACGAAAGTTATAATTTTTATTTCGGTATGCTATAACATAAAACATTTATTAACGAAAAAAAAACAATAATATTACGAATCGTAAATTAATCGGCTAAGAGTGTAATGCGATCCCTTAAGTACTGTTGGAAATAATAACATAACAGTTCTACCACACCAACATTTCCTTTATTTGCCTTTTAACTTTTATGTTATTTCCGTATAAATTTAAATTCCTCGTATTATGGGCATGTAAAGTGTTTTATTGCCTTAGTTGCTTGTGATTTTTATGAAAGAATCATTCAGCAATTCCTGGTCTTATTGTTTATTCAAAATTTTGCGAACATTCTTTAAGATTGACTTTTAAGTCAATCCTGTCATCAGAGCAACGTCTTATTCCAAATTCGTGACCGTCTCTAATTTAATTTAATTCGCCTAAAGACTGTGTTCAGAAAACTCATTGAACTAATTTAAAAGATGAGCTAACTTGGCGTGCATTTCAATAAGGTCGTACAGAAGCGATTTAAGCAACGTATAAATTGTGTGGCTTAACAGCTGTTCCTGTGACGGTTACATTGCTTGTGTAACCTAAATCCCTGTAGCCTGCGGTATCACAAAGTTAGACTACAAACGCTCCGTGTAACCTAAATTGAGTTACGGGTTTTATAAGACCCGACGCGACGTAGAAAATAAGAATACGAGCGTATTTAAGCCAGATAGAAATTTACGGCAATTTTACTAGCAAGTTTAATTTACGAGAATTAGTAATGAAATAAAAATAAATGAATCGTCTACTGACGCCCTTGAACTCAAGATTTTTATTCAAAATATTTTCTTGTAATCGTCTAGAGACTTTTTAATTAAAAACTGTATTACTATCCCAAGTAGCACAGATAGCTCACTTTTGACTCACATTTAGTAACATTTGACACCCTGAGCGTAGTAAGGCCTTTTTAAGACTACACTGGTGATCCTACAGCTGCATAATAGCTTTCAGTGGTTACTTAAACAGCTTAAGTGGAATAAGAGCTGCATTAAGATCTACGAAACCACCGTTAATACGCTAAGAGTGTCATAATGGTACTTTTCGCCGATTTTATTCAGCTTCTAGCGTTTTCTAACGCCTTAAGCGTAATAAGGGTTGTTTAGTGGATAAACTTACGCTAATTGATGTATAACAAGGTATTTGTGAACTCCTATTACACTGACTCATTAAGGGAACACATGTGAACTATTATGAAGTAATTAGCTGTATAAAAGATAAAATGTGGCCCTTATTACAGCTTATTGCTGAGCATGTATACCGCTATTCAGCTTTTAAGCCGACATTGATAGTGTCTGCATACCGGCGGTTTAAACATACACTATAGATAGTCGCAGCTGCTTAAAGACTCACTATTGTACCAGATTACCGGCTTTTGCTTCGTAGTGGGTCACACAAGTCTTGTTAATCAGACTTTATTTCTATGTGTCACTTTATTCAGCTTTTTGCTGATTATCAGTAAATTAGTGAGTTATTAGGCATACTTTTGCGGGATAGAAGAGTTTTAAGCATTCACGTCGCTGTTTAAAATGAACCACCATTTTATTATAATAACCTAAAAATATTCCGAAATATTTTTCAGGTTTTATTATGTGTTTTGTATATGAATTTGCAATTTATTATATTTGTCTTTACTCTCTACATTACAATAATAACTTGTTATCTTATAAATGTTATCAAAGCACCAATAATTGTTAAGTCAAGTTTTCATCACGATTTATTTATATCACAAAACTAATTAAAAACAGTATATTTTCGTGGCGCACAAAAATTTTCTTAGATAACATATATGTATAATATCAGTAAAATTTCATTCCCAATGATTTTCTGTTTTATTCAATATGTAAAACAATAGTAAGATCAATGCTAAATATTTTTCCGCCATATGCAATCAATAATTTCCTCCACGAAACATAAGTGTTTGTTATGACAGAACTGGACCTGCATTTACTTAAGCTGGCATTTGCGTTGCTAACTTCAGACGCGAATTAGAGCGAACGTAGAGCGTTCTTGTGACATATTTTCCGAATAAAGAGTAACATGTCACCCCTTAGTCAGCCGATATTCAGCTCATAGTACGGCAGTTACCCTTTATAACACTGTTAAATCGCTGCTATTCAGCACTGAACCCTTATAACACCGTTAAATCGCTGTTATGCAGCTCTTAACCAGCTATGTGAACTTTTAGCTGAATAATTTGTGCCCATTTAAGAGTTATAAGAGCTATTTACACCCATATACAGCTCTTATAACTCTTAAATGTGAATTATTATTCAACCTTAAGCGTTATGGGAATCCGTTATTCAGCTGATAAGCAGCTATCTGTGCTACTTGGGATGACTGTAGGTATATAGGTACCTTTACCTTGGAGGAGTGGGTACCGATTTTAATAAGTCTAAGGACCTCATTCAAAGGCAGCGTGATCCACGGCCTGTGAAATTGTAGCTGTAATATGTCACCGTGAAATCCGGAAAGCGATTCGCTTAATGCTTGGGAAGATTCGTTGATAGGAAATCTATACTAATATAATAAAGCTGAAGAGTTTGTTTGTTTGTTTGTTTGTTTGTTTGTTTGTTTGTTTGTTTGTTTGAACGCGCTAATCTCAGGAACTACTGGTTCGATTTGAAAAAGTCTTTTTGTGTTGGATAGACCATTTATCGAGGAAGGCTTTAGGCTATATAACATCACGCTACGACTAACAGGGGTGAAGAAATATGGGAAAATGTGGAAAAAACGGGGGAAATTTGTCACTATTCCACGCGAACGGAGTCGCGCGCACAGCTAGTACAAAATATTCGGCCGAATTTCCGCGGCAGCCCGAGCTAAATCAGCTTGTGGTTTGGTCCCATTCACAGGCACTTGGAATAAACTTAAATAAAACTGTTTGAAAGTTGGCAAAGCCGGCAAAATTCAGAGGAAAGTTACACAGCCCAATTTAAATAATATTTACATAGTTATCAGGCTGTGGAATGAGTAAATTGTCAATTTTTACTTTAACAGGATGGTGTTATCTTAATTTGATGATAAGGAAACAAAAATGAGAGTCATAGTTTTAATGAAGACAAAAACGGGGAGTTTTATGTTTATAAATGTTATATACCCTACTAAATGTAGACTTGATTTTTTGACACCTTACTATTTCCTATATTTTTATCTTTCCTTCTATTTCTGTTTCTATTTCTTAAGTCCATCCATGTGGAGAAAAAGAAGGAACGGCGGTAGCGGGAAAGGAAAGAGGAACAAATACAATAGTTAAACTGTACGTTTTGAATGAAATCGTATAACAGATTTTAAATAAAATTGAGTTTCAATTCTAAGTATGGGGAAGCCCAAAAAGTAATTGTTTCTTTTGTATTTGAGTGTGTAAATCTTAATCTGGTTCATGAATTCAAACTTCCTATCAAGGTTCAACAGTATAGGTTATAGTTTCGAAAAAAGTTGCTGTTACATAAGGATGGAAAGACAGACAGACAGAACGATGAATGTATGAAACTTTGTTTTTCTGCCCTGTTTACTACGAAACCCTAAAATTGAACATTCTGCTGCTATTAAAGAAGTGCCGTCAGTAGTTGACATGACAGTCCAGAAATATCGCGTTTAGTCTTCGGCTCCTTATAAGATTCTGTCAGTCTCCTGTCGCTTGGGCCCAGCCAGGCCGCCAAGGTCGGCGCCATGCCAGGGATTAGCACCATCACCGTTTTAGTGACCCCGCCGGAATGATGTTTATGAGAACAAACCTCTATTTAACGACTGCCATAATTCGTTCCGTTTAGTACCTGCCTTAGCTTACTAAGCTCTGGGGAGATTTTAGAGAAAAACAGATAAAAATAAGGGCCTGTTTTGATATGCGGCTTCTCACCTAATATATAAAGTGCATTTTGGAAATCGAGAAAAGCAAGTGAGGTTGGTCTGTTAAGCTTGTTTTTTTGTTCTTTATAACAGATTATGAGAGTGTGTTCTTTATAACAGAGCATGAGTGGTATCAAACTTACTGATAGGGTGCGTAATAGCGTGATTAGAGAGAAGTGTGGTCTGAAAGAGAGTATTGTAACTAGGGTAGAGAAAGGTATGCTGCGTTGGTTTGGGCATGTGGAGAGAATGGATGAAGCAAGGGTATGTAAGCAAATTTACAAGGGAAGTGTGTTAGGGCAAGTCGGTCGAGGGCGCCCTCGTAGAACGTATATCGACCAGATCGGCGATGTGCTAAAGGGAGGCCAAATTAAGAGTACCCGAAACCGTCGAGCGTGTATGACGAGAGTGATGAATGTTAGTGAAGCGAAAGAGGTATGTCAGAATAGAAGCGAGTGGCGCTCTGTTGTCTCTGCCTACCCCGCAGGGAATAAGGCGTGACGGTTATGTATGTATGTATGTATGTATAACAGATTACAATAAACGTTACATTATCGAAACAAGTACAAGTTTCGTAATTTTAGGTTAAAAATTAGATAAAAAAGTACCTACAATAGTGACAGGTTGCTAGCCTCTCGCCTAGAACTCAACTAAACATATTCCTTTAGTAGCTTCTTAATAAAAAAAGAGGTGTGATTCTCACCTCGACACCACATGGAGAAAAAAGACTTTAATTAACACAATTTGGTTACGGATAGAAAAAGTACCTATCATTATGCCTTTTACTTTATTCCTGCCTCTGTAATTGTGTGTAAAGTGATTTACTATTTTATACAAACGTATTTAATTAAAAAAAAATTGAATTCTCAATGCAAACACGTGAACTTTCACCATGTTTATTTAATTTAATGCCTACATTTACTTCTATCCTTAGTAACACAAAACTTCAAATCACTGTATATTTTATACCCAATATTTCCTTCAAACTACATTGAGCAGGGATGTTATTCTAGGCAAAATCACTTGCTGAAATATTTATTCTACAGGTCGTTGTTATACATTGAATAAATGAATATTACCTTTGTGTTTTTATTTCAGACAATATTACAGTTCAGTAAATTTTGTCTCATTTCACGAGCTTTTCGGTGAAGGAAAACATCGTGAGGAAACCTACACACAGCGACGAAGTAATTCAACGTTGTGTGTGAAGTTCCCAATCCGCACTGGGCCCGCGTGGGAACTATAGCCCAAGCTCTCTCATACTGACAGGAGGCCTGTGCCCTGAAGTGGGATGTATATACGTTGATGATGATGATATCTTAGGAAGAAGAGGTTTTATTCTAAGGCCGACACCGCTTAGCTCAAAAATGTACTGACCTGTAATCTAATCTAACTTGATAATTCTTATTATTTAAGCACCGCAAAGGATAAATCCTCTAACTACTAATTACATCCGTTATTCACGTACATTAATCAGCATTAAGTATTCCGTCTGTGCTGGCTGCTGGAAGGTCAAGCCGCTATCAGCGGTAATATTAAACAAATAATAAGGTTTACGCTATGGCAATATGTGTATATTCAAATACAATAAAAAAACTATACTATAGAACTTCCCCCTTTCTTCCCGTGGGTGTCGTAAGAGTCGACTCTGGGAAAGGGTTAATGTATTGTGGGCGATGGGCTTGCGACTTGTCACTGCAATATCACGTTTAACCATCTGGTTACCCTGAAATTGCTAAACGTGGCACGGGATTTTTGAATTCTCGTGCTCTGCCTACCCCTTCTTGGGAATACAGGCGTAAGAATGTGTGTGTATGTGTGTTATAAAAAAAAACTACACGGACTGCCAGATTTGCACATTGCTGGTAGCAAATGCTACGTTAACACCACCAGCATTACTTAGGTACTACACTTATCTCTTTCAAACCGTTCTAAAACGAAAAGGATGCAGTGGTGAGGGTAGAGAAATCGTCGGTACCTACCCTTGGCTGGTTACTTAACCACTTATCCCTCGCTAATATTTTAGTGGGTATGCCAAAACTCACTTAATTTTAGGTATTACTTGAATAATAAATAGGTTGCTAGGAAGATGAAAGATAGCTCCCAAATTTCGGAACAACCTCTGAAATTGTTTACTTGCTATAATTATTACGCACTTTGATTTCCTCTAATAAGTGTAGTCATCTAGTTACTAACCAACTGTTATAGGATAAAGGCTTTTTCATCACACTTGCTCGTCAATGGTGTTATTACAAGAGCGTATCCTTTAGTACAAAGGCCTAAATTGTAACCGCGGGAGTTATCATTACATCCTATGGGAGGTAAAGTTTAGTTTTAAAAATTGCAAAAGTTAGTATAGGTACGTTAGTTCAGACTAAGGAGGTTACAAATGTAAAAATAAAAATTCTGCTATTAAAACTTAAGGGCCAGTTTTTAAATGCAAAATTAATGTATGCATTATGAAACTGTATTAATTTAATACTTTGGATGTATGTCAACGCGTTTTTTAATATGTTTTTTTCGTAAATTTGTTTGAACCTTTTTGGCAGAATCTGGCTGTTGACCATTCGCATTCTGTGCGAAACATAGTTCTTGTCTGTGGTATATGATTAAAAAAAGTGACAATAGACCTAAACGCACTGACAGCAGTGACAGCGCAAGCAGAATTAGCGCGGTGCGGTGACGTGATGTCATTTATTTTCTTTAATTTTTAGTTTTTCCTCGCAAATGTGATGAAAAACATTGTGTGTAACACGGGGAGTAAAGGACATTATGAACTCGAGTCATAAAAGCCCTCCGCCTGCGGCGTCGGGCTTCTAACAGCCTCTCGTTAATAATGTTCCATTTCCTCCCCTAGATACTCAATGTACTATAACTAAACTTAACTGTAATGATTTTTGTACATATTTAGATTGTCCACCTATTGTTAGCCGTGCTATTTTCTCATTCCTTACTTAGCCACTAAAATGAATAAAACTGATTAACTGAGCGCTAAGCGGTGAGCGCAAGAAAAACGTACGTAACTATTATTAAATTTGGTAATGCTCATTGAAAAAAAAAACTTTCTGCTAAGTTTTTTAGCGCGTATTCTTCAGTGCAACAGTAGTCTTTTCGAAGCACTGGTAGATCAAAAAAGATGTATGAGTGCTCTCAGGATCTATTGCAAATGTTAGCTGCCTATTGGAACAAATACAATTTAGAATCTTGGATGTCTTGGAAAACCTTAAACGTACGCGTTCACTACCACATTATCAAAAAGCCAGCTCAGTGCCCCCAAATTGTTTTCGTTACAATATCTCCATTTAAAACAATCAAGGCTCGTGCATAATTCATTAGACTCTCAGAGAGTAATATTTTATTCACAAATTTACGTACACTTGCCGGGAACTAAAGGGTTGTCGGTTTCGGTGTCCGTGTGCACTACGAGTAATTTCACGGCCGAGTGCGCGGGCTGAGTCTTTGGCAATTTTAACTCGGCTTAATGACGTCACGGGTTAATTGAGGTTTTGATTAAAAGACAAATGCTTTGATCATACCATTGAGCATGGAGTGAGATGTGTGAACTATTTTCTGATGACTGAGTGCGTCGTACACAGCCTGGGGCAAAAATGTTGAGCATCAAAATCACGCAAAATTTTATGTAATTTTGCAAATCGTACTTGGCTTACAAAAAGTTCGTTAAAAAAACGGTTAAATGAATTGATTCTAAAAAAAACGGCTATTTACAAAATAGAAAGGAAAATAGTTCTAATGGCGTGGTCCCTAGTCGTGTATTAGCTTGTGCTCCTTGATTTAACTAACTGTTCACACAAAGTTAACCTTTGTTATGTAGCATAAACTTTTAATTGGGTTTAGTTCCCGGTTTCGGAGTATGAGCGACTTTATACCCAAGGCAAGATTTCATGTTATTAATGAGTTAAAAATATTACATGTTTGGTTTGAGTTTAGTTAAGATTAATATAAAATCTTAGACTTCATTTATAAATATCAATACTAAAGGTGTTATAATATTACAACAAGTAACAATAAATATCGTGCTTGATATAAAATACTTATTTGAAATAAAAATAAGCTTGGCAAAAATGTAAGCAAAATATTATCAATTTTCGTTTCACAATGTTATTTTTCATATTTTCCGTATGGAAAAACAATACCTCAAGTATAAAAATATCAGATCTATCACAAATTCTTTAAATTATTGGAACTATGAGTCAGGTATCCGTTCTACGAATGTTCACTATAACAACAAGTAAGTTTAAAATCCTCACCGAAAGGACTGTACTTTTAACCACAATTCGTAATCAAAGTCGTTGAAAAAAAATGTTTTTAAAGCTTGAATAATTACAATATTTAATGCTTCAAATCCATGAAGATAGAAAGACAAAAAATTTAAAACAATTCGTTGGATATATTTTATTCTAATAAATTTCGTTTGCTCTGCCTAGCTTATTTAGGAAAAACAGGTGCAATGTATGCCTGTGAATGTATGCGTCATATTATTATTATAAGAAAAACGATGCGCAGCTTATTTTCAGATGGATCCACGACAATTAAGGCTGTATTGCAGCCGGTGAGCAGAACTGAAGAGCAAGTCAAATCAAGCGAACTTGGCGTGGCATGCACTTCAGTTATTAATTATCTTTTTTTAGGGTTCCGTGCCCAAAGTGTAGAAACGGGAACTTATGACTAAGACATCGCTATCTGTCCGTATTTGTACATCTCTCTGTCGCCAGGCTGTAGCTCAAGAACCGTGATAGCTAGTCAGTTGAAATTTTCCCACTCCGGTTTAGCCGGATTATTTAACAAAACGTGAAAAATTTTAGGCACATGTTTATACCTCTACTAAGTCTACTACAATGAGACCGAAAATACTTACAGTTTTTACAATTTATCTGCATGTTTATTATTTTGTTTATTTTTATTCTCCCAGGAGGTTTGTTGTACCATAAGCAAGTATCTGGTGTTAAACGATAACCAACGCCGCCAGTCTAGAAACGTAAGATGCCTCATGTGAGACTTAATAGTTTGTACTATCCCACCAGAACCTTTTCAAGTCATGTCATTGTTAGGTTGTTACTTAAGCAACATCGGAGAATTACAAGTGGTACTAGTTTACGATATTGTTTTGTGACACTTTAAAATTTGTTGTTAAAACATGTAGTAAAATATTATGACTTATTTAAATCAACTTGAACATAACATTTTGTTTCACACGCTCAAATGACTCACATTTAATTTCGATAAACAATAATCAGATTGGTATAATTTAGTGACACTATATACAGTTCCAATGTCGAGACTAATATTGATGTTACATTTGTGTATCTCGTTGGTTACATACGGAAATTATATTCAGAACAATATCTACTCAGGTTACTATAAATTTGCCAACATTTCCGTAGCAATTGAGCCATGTAGCGATGAAACACGAAAAATATCAATACCAAAATGATACCCTGCCAGGGTTTCTCATGTTACCTATATTATATTACCTAGATCTTCGCTTTTATTCGAAAAGTTCCTCCTTTTCCATGTCGCCAGGGACTAACCTACGTGCACTCACTGCTTACAAGCGCGAGGCGAGTCACGTACCGAACTTCAACTGTTTTGATTTCTTTTCACAAGTTAGAATTTGTTAGGACTTAAAAGGTGTTCATGTCTTGTACCTACAAACATGCTTACATACCGTCACGCCTCTTTCCCACAGGGCTAGACAGACTTTATTCCACTTGCTGCGATCCTGTTATGTTATTTTCAGACGTAATATACTATACTCATCGTCGAGCTAGAGCTCCGTCAAGCTCGGAGTTAAAATTACCTGTCAAATTGTATGGACTATTGACAACGCGACGTCGAGTTCATTGACGAGTTTGGTTAGCTACGTTAGAGAATAACACCACTGACATACCTGTTTCGTTTCATCCAAATTCGTCAATCTCTTCATTCATGCTCGATTCTGGGTGCACTAGACCTGCCCGTTTTGTCTCGTGTACAATTTAAAGTTTTTGCTGAAGAAACTTTCCACGGAAAATTGAGAGTACCGCAAACCAAATGGGATTTAAGTTACTCAAAGCAAAATATGAAGTCAAATATTTTGAACTAATAAAGCCAAATTATACAGAATTTTTGAGGCAGGCAAAGAAAAAGCGACAGCCGCCAAACTCTACGCTTCAAAACTTTAAACAACCGCGTTCTTTTTCGCTACACTTGTTCGAAACCACGTACTTTATACAAGTTTTCAACAAAATCGATTAAATTACGTGGGTTTTAGTTTTAAGCTCACTTTGTGGTTTAAACTTAAACAACCCGCGGGAGTTTTATTAGAGTCAACAGTAACTTTATAAAACACCTTTGTAAAATCTCTTGTAAACTCTACTTTGGAAGTAACTAAAATGCAAAATAAGTGTTGACGGGTAGCTTAAATTTTCTCTATTCAAAATAAATTGTGCACAGAATTTTGGTCCTTTAAACTCGCGCGAAGTAATTTAGTATGTTTCAATATTCTGAAGTAACACAGTCATCTAAAGGTTGATGAGGTTGAGATTTTACTGCTCCGAATTTGCGCTAATACTTACTGTAACTTGAAAAAAACATAATTAATTCTTAGCCAAGTGTCAAGAAAATGTATGCAGTTTCCGATGTAATATGACCAAGAACGTAGAGACTGTTTTCGTTGAGTAAAAAATATACTAAATTTAATAGGATTTTACCATTAACATTTTCCTAAACATCAAATGACCCATTAAGATTCACATAAACGATAAAATAAATGAAAGTATAGACGATGGGACAGCCCGGACGTCTGAATTTACATTAGTAAATAGGTTTTGGTTTATTTTAGACGACAAGCTAGCAACTTGTCATTATTATTCTTCTTCCATCGGTTTTCAAACCCAAAATGATGCCAAAAGTAGTAAAGAAATATGAAATAGCCATGATTTTGTCTGTGTCAGGTTTGTTGTGCTCTGCCTACGCCATTTGGGTACGCAGTACGTATGGCTGTATATAATGTTACATTACCTATTCAAGTCGAGCCACGAATTGTGATAGCATGTCACTTAAACGTTAGTCTGTCACTTTGGCATTGTTTCGCTGTATACCTTGTCTATCAGAGAGGACTGAGTTATTGTCTAAGTTCATGTATAATGAAACTATTGTCTTGAACGTGAAATTTATATGTAGACGTGGAGATAGTTTAGTAATACGTTACGTGTAAAATTTAGCATAGCCTGTAACGTGGATGCACTTGATTGTCTTAAAGATTATGGGTTGCATGGTTAGAGCTGTAGAGTTGCAAGGTTATAAGTTGATTGTTATAAGTGTAGTGAATGATTGTCTTGCCGTAGTTCAATGGCAGATTCTAAAACGTGCGACCAGATTTTAGTGAGATTTTGTTACTTTAAAAGAAATAAAAATGAGGCCATGTATAAAAAAATTAAGGAATATTTTATCGTTATTATTTTCTCCGTGTGGTGGAAGATTTAGAATAACGTCTCTCCATTTCAACAGCGGATGTCGAAAAAACATCAAAAGAAATAATTATGTTGAGATATATTTAGACCACAGACTGGCAACTTGTAACTGATATACCACTTTTATGTAAGTTTAATGTTAAAATTATGCTAAAAGTGGTACCTAAAGAGTTTGGTCTATTCTTTCTATCATGTTAAAGAAAACGAGCGTAACGATAATGTTTGGTGTTACGTACCTAACAAATTAAAACAAGGCTATAATCCCAAGTGTAAATAAATACGTTTTATTCACAACCGCTATTACAGAATCAGTCTAAATCTCTTAGTGAGCAAGATATCGTATGTTCAATTCATGTCCGACAGGGACCAAGCACGAATTGAAAATAAGTTCTAAGTTCCATTTGGAGGCACCAACTGGAAAATCCAAACGGCAAAATGATTGCAAAGGTGTCAAACTAACATCTAGTCTTTTCTCACAAACAGCTGTGCTTTTTAAGAAAACTGCAAATTCTCAACGAAATATAGAAAAAGGACGAAAATTATGTTAAGTAGAATTTATGACACTTTGCCACAGTCTTAAATATTTTTGATACGTAAAGTCAACTTGATATGGAATTTAACGTAAGTCTTTACGTTTTTAGACTAAAATTCTCACCGTTCTGTTCAGGCCGTGTGAACAGAGCGGTAGATTGCAGTGCACGTTTGGCATCGACCGCCGCAACTTCTCGATTAAGGGCTACGGACTACCCTAACACAAGTCAAGTTAGGCTCAATTTAAGACACGAGTTATCCGTATTTGACGCAATAAGTGAGCTTTGCGGTAGTCTCAGTACCTAGTATTTTACCTGTCTCCGTGAACCGTAGCTGATAATTATTTCCCCGGCACGGATCTCCAAAGGTATCTAGAACCCAGAGGTACGCTTTGTATTCAAATGCGAGTTTACCTAGGGCCTAAATAAATAGGCATCTATCCCTTTACGCTTATCAGCAAGTCTAGCTTGGTTATGTAAATAACGCCGAATTTACCTTATTGCATTTAACAATAACTCGTCTCAAAAGAAACTCTGTACAGAGCGGCATTTACCTTGCTAACATTTTGGATTTTCCGTGGAAAAGCGATAGGCGAAGTTATTTCTGTTACTTCAAATTTTGCCAAGTTAGATTTCTAGGACTGTAATATAAAGGTAGGTTACTGGGATGCCTGACAGCGCATCATTAAAATTGAAAAGCAACTTAATAATAACTATAACTTTAACGCTAATTAATAATAACGTTAATTACTTGGCTACTAAACCTGGATCTGTTTTGTCTATATCACGTTTCGTGTGCTCTCTGCCTATTCTATTCAAGAACACGAGCATGGTTGTTATGTTATGCTAGACTTGAGAAATTAAGAGGTTATTGTATTCTTCTCACGTTATCATACTAAAATATCGAAAGAAAAATCGCGTTGCTTAAACCTGCACAAAACGTCAAACAAGCTACTTAACTACAGGTACTAACTCGGATAAAATACCGATGTTTGTATAGAAACAACATAAATACGATATAAAACTTCCACCTGTCATAATAAACTAACTCGATATGAACCGGTCAGGCTTACAATAATAGATCGTAAAATATTGTATTTACTTTGAGATCATGGCCGTAAAGCCATTCATTCACTAGATTTGAGATCCGGCCTATTGCACCCAACACGACTGCTCTACGATTTGTTTTTTTCATCTTGGAAATCTTACTCGTCCATCCTCATCGATACATTTTTGGGAAAGACTCCACTTGACAGATATCTTTCTACGCAAATGTTACGCCAGGTCGCTACACATATTTTTCCAACACAGTGATTGACCATTATTTATACATCATACATTCATTCATACTTCACGCCTGTAATCAGGCGTAAAACTAAAAGGCGTAAACTGGCGTAATCAGAGGACATGAAACTCTTTAAAGACAAGCCATGACTATAACAATAATCATGTTTCGTTTTATGCGACAGGCTAACAACTACTATTCAATTAAATAGAAAGTTACGAACTAAAGAAATTGCTTTAGCTACTTGTCATTATCGTGTACTGTGACTTAATGAGACACATTGATCAAAAAAATACGTCAAACCAACATCATAGGTAAAACCGCGTAAAATTTTTCATGATACAGTTTTGTTAGTAAACGATTTACTGAAACTTTACGACATCAAAATATGCAGTCGTATCTGTGCGAACGAGTCCGCGACTAATACACGTCGGTGTAAAACTTGCTTTATAGAGCTGTAAATTTCCCGGTCGCTTTGTCGAAATGAAAAGTTTGCTGACTGATAACAGAATCCGTCGTTTTAAAGGAACTGCTGATATTATCTGGATACCTACAAAATGTTTCCGTGCTCTACGTTGGAAAGCTTGGTGATTAGAATTGTTTACACTTGAACAATATGAACATGAAACTAGGGAGACACACTTATAATAAAAAATATGGATAACTGACATGTTAAATCGAGTTTAGCTTAACATGTTTAAGGCTATTCCGCAGCCCTTCATCTAGGAGCCACGGCAGCTGCTGCTAAATGCTTACTGCGAGAACGAGCTCGGATCAGTCACGCAAACAGAGTGGTGGCGGGAGTTACCTCTACATTCGTATGCATTCATACATGAATAGAAGTACATATCTTCTTTTCTTTGTCATTTTACCCGGTGCTTGCCATTATTATCAACAGCCTTTTACTGTTTGATGTCGCATACTCAATATGCTAATTCATCATGAAAACGAATATTTATCTATGTTGTGCCATGAAAAGCGTCGGAGAATTTCGCAAAGTTAAAATCAGGTGAAGGAAACCACAAAAGTTACTTTAATTTTTATTTATGCTTTCAACAATGCAGTCCAACAGTTTTTATGGAAATTTAGTGAGGGCAGGAATAGAAACCTCCACAAAATATTTAGCTTTTAAAACTCAACAACCAGCTTCTGGATCGATTTTACAACGCTACTGTACCTTGCTAGTAATAAAAGAATCCTCCTAATTTTGTTACAAATTTTGTTGTACTGGGTGCAAATTTTATTTGTAGTATCAATTAGGTACCTGTATAAACGTGTCTGCTTACCCAAATAATAATTTGAAACAAAAAAAAACCGACTTCAAATTAGCAATATTTTGAAAGTATTCTGTTTACTGAATGTAAAATCTTGACTTCATCAACAAATTACCGAAAACGCCGTACATCTCCATACAAAATTTGAAGAGTTCCCTCGATTTCTCCAAGATTCCATCATCAGATCCTGGTTTCGTGCCAATGGGACCAATTTCGAGTTATTCCTTTCGATTAAAAAAAAAAAATTGAAAATCGGTCCACGGGTTTTCGAGATATCGAGTAACATACACACAAAAAAAAAAACAAAAAAAAAATATATATTAGGTCGAATTGAGAACCTCCTCCTTTTTGAAGTCGGTTAAAAATAAGACTAGATATATTGATCTAAAATTCAGACTTCATTGCGACAATTTTGTTGCTGATCTAAACAAAAAGCATTTGTTAGTCTTTTTGTACGTGTGTGCGTGACGGGAATCGAAGAGCCTAAAGGAAGAGATAAATTTCAATCAGTGTGTTTATTGAGAGCTAGAATTTCTAGGCCTCCTTAAGGTTTATACGAAACGTAAATAAAATGAGTAAATAATAAAAAAATCTTACCTTTAGTATACCTATAATACTCCATCTATATTTATCTGTGTGGCGTCGGGCTTAGAATAACATCTCCCCATTTCTTCCGTGGATATCGTTAGAGGCCACTAAGGTTAGGGTATATTTTAGACGACAGGTTGCCAACCTGTCACTAAACCTAAAACCTACCTAAAAAAATTCGCAGGAAGTGGCCACTAGTCGTAAAATAGTCATGGTTTTGTCTATTGCGTTTAATGTACTCTGCCAACCTCGTTTGGACATACAGGCAAACCTTTCGTGCTATCTTGCGTTTACCTACACTATACTGATCTTTGAAAGTGTGACAAATACTTAAATAAAGAGATCACAAAACACAAATGCTGCCTGGGACCAAACCCACAGAGAAAAGTTGAAGCTTGTGTACATGCGTCTGCTAACAAAACTCCGTCAGCGCGATGTAGAAAATAGTTACGTCACTCATGTCACATTGACTTAATGACGCTAGTGTTGCCACAAAAAAAATCATAAGAAAGTTTAACCATACTTTAGCCGACAAATTTCAAACTCTAGTTTTATAAAAAAATGTTCAACCATACCTTTAGTGATAGTTTTCAAACTCCACTTTAATCTGCTCAATTCGTAATTAAAGATACCGCCGAGTTAATATTTCTTAGTAAAATGAACACCGTCGTTTCCTCTGGCTTTTAAAGCGGGCTCGGAGCCTGGACTCGCGGCCATTCGTTCTGGTTTGAATATCCGTTAGCCGTTACTTGCCAAGCTCGGTGCTTCGAAAATACCTGGAAACGGATTTCCCTGCAATAGCGGGATAACACTATATTTTTAGAAAAGCGCAAGAGTGAGTCTGAGAGTGAAAATACCTACTTTAGTTAAAGTGTGGCAAGATAAAACTATATTTTATATAGAACTGTGGTGATTGTGTATACTTCTGATGCATGTCTACCCTTTTTCGAATGTCTTGTTTTTTTTTGCTAATAGTCGCCACGAAACGTGTAATAGTGATGGTTTTGTCTGTTTAGCAATTCGTGTGCTCGTTTTGCACGGACGAAGTCGCGGGTAGAAGCTAGCGAGAACGTTATGAAATCTCATTGTTTTAAACGACTTTACCATATCATAAAAAAATATAATATGCTTTCATAAAAGCACATCAAATACACTTTTATTTCGAACACGATATGGGATTATGGAAGATATTTCACTTATATGGATACTTTACTTATTTCGCTTGCGTACGGTAAGCTACAAGCCGCTTCCAGCCTACGTGATTCAATAAGCTTTAAGGTGAATTTATGCTTACTTTGTAGTGTATATTACAGTATTTTATACGAATATATGTACAGACATACATACATCACGCCTGTATTCTCAAATGGGGTAGGCAGAGCACACAAACTGCCACGCTGACAAAACCATCACTATAACACGTTTCGTGGCGACTCCTAGTATATTTTTTAAGTTTTGAGTTGGCAGGTACCATCGCGAACAAGGATTGTTGAGCCACTTACCTATGTTTGTAACTTGGTCGTGTAATACTAATCCAATAGCTGACATCTAGTCGGTCACATCGGTCATTGATTACACGTCTAAATTGCGAACAGTGGCAAGTGGCTCAACAATCCCTGTTCGTGACTGTACAATAGTGAGAGGTTGCTAGTCTGTCGCTTAAAGCATACCTTTATCGCCTTTTATGACATCTACTGAAGAAATGAAGAGGTGCTATTCATGGCATTCAGAAAATGACCATAATAAGCTGGACAGTAGGTAGGTTCTCAAGTAAAAACTATCATGAACCATACTTACTACTTACTAAATGTTCGTATTCTTCATTCCAAAACACTCTGGTGGATATTAAACGTAAATGTAGCTAAGCAATTAAGACTAATAACGTTTACAAATTTAAAGTAATACCTCACTCACTTTCGTGTGTGTATGCCTGAGGGAAATCTTCGAATTCACATTTGATAGAGCGGCGATGAAAATATATTATAACGAGTTTTTAGTCTCCAAAAATGTTAGAGCTCTTGTTTATAGTGTTTTGTAAATTCCACTGTGCTTCTATTATTCGACAACAATAACATTACTGTGCTGATTTGCCAGATGACTACTCACACCTCGTTTATCAGACCCGCTAACTCGTTTTCCAGGATTCTTCATCTGAGTTGACGTTTTCGTCAGATAAATCAGTCACTATTATATCTATTTCATCAATGTTTTGACCTAAAATTATGCTGAAAGTAAAATAGGCATGGTATTGATTATGTATCCTTTCATGAGCTCTGCCAACCTCATTTGGGAATACATAATGTATGTTTTACCAGAATATTAAGGCTTTTACACAATTTACCTGTAGAATTTTCGGCTTTTGTGCTACAAAATATCTCACAAAATCATAATCGAGTCGAGTCGAGCGCTATTCCCGACTAATATCAAAATTATTTTATCAAAAAAACATAACAATACCCAACTATCAAAGTCTACGATTAAAAGCACAATTCCAGGTCCAAAGTGTTACTTTAAACTCACAGCGCTATTCTCAAGCAGAGAAGAGAGTTTATTGCAAATCTTTCCAAACCCTGTAAATGTACGAAAGCCAGTTTTAAGCCCATTTAAGTCTTGCAAAATCTACAAGAGGAATTCCTAAACTTGCCCCAAATAGCGCACATTTCAGGCGGGAAGTATCCTTGTAGGTATACATAGTTGTAGTTTAAGACATCTCAGACTTGAGATGAAACTAGAGCAACGCTCACTCGAAATATTAAAGGCTTCTTGTTCATGTAGTTAAGGGAATCTGCTTTGTATTTCCGTCATAAAACAACAGAACTATTCCAAAAACTTTAACTTTTAGTTGTCCACGAAGAAAAGTATCTGACATCGTCGCTTAAGTCCGTAAACTGATATTAAGGGCCGAATTGGCGCATATTTCACTACAATACCGCCGCAAAACACCACTAAAATTCCAAACATCGCCCTTCCGATATATCAGGCAAACTAAACAAAACAAAAGCCCATCAATTTAAAAAATAACAACAAAGCCTTCATCAACCTGACCCAATTCGCGAACAATGTCACATTCCCGCAATCCTTAAACACGTCAACATAATACAGCGCCATCTATCAAAGGAGGTCGTAATCGCGAGGCCGACTCGTGCGTGATAACAGCGGGCCCTTGCATCTGGCCCTTGCCCTATGAATACAATCCTCTGTTACGAGCGGGACGACCGGCATAACTTATACAAGGGTGGGTCAATGGATAGGTGCAAGCGTTTCAGAAGGGTTAACCATTATACGAGTGTGCATTTTAATTTGACCTTCAGGTGTCGTGTTAGATAATTACATAGAAATAAAGAAATATAAGGGTCTTAACAGAATCTAAATCTAAATGTACCTATAGGTACATAATAATATAAATCGAAATCGAGTTAAATTGTTTAAGTTTTTTTTAATAGATAGCCAAGTTATCCAAGTATATCGCGCCTGTATTACCAAATGGAGTAGGAATAACAGCTCTCCATTTCTTCCATGGATGACGTAAGAGGTGACTAAAGACTGATATAAGTTAGTAGGTGACAGGCTAGCAACCTGTCACTATTGCGTCACTTAAAACCGAAAAAAAATGCTAGAAGTAGCAACAAAATGTAAAACAGTCAAGGTTTTGTCTACGTAGCGTTTCCTGTGCCCTGTCTACTATACCCCATTTAGGAATGCAGGCGTAATGTATGTATGTATGTATGTATGTAAAAATATAAATTTTAAACTCGCTACCACTTGCACCTTGAGACCCGATCTGACCAGAGATTTATTCTACGCCGCATTGCTTATGCTGTTGTCCCGATCATCTTATCGTAAAATAAACGTTTGTAGATACGCCGTTTATTATACAACCCTTAACGGAAGCAATTTGCTGTAAAGCAAACCATAAAATGAAGGTGACGCAGTTACGCCGCAATTTTCCAGCCTATGGTGTCAATTTAGAGTTCATTTTCATTACAATCACGTGGATTTCGTAAGAGGCTACTAAGCATACATGAGTTTAAGTATGCATTAGGCGATAGACTAGCATTCTATCACTAATTGGACATTTTAATCTAAAAATATGCTAAAAGGTGATATAATGTAGGTACATACATACATACATATTCTCACGCCTGTATTCCCAGGAGGGGTAGGCAGAGCACATGAATTCAAAAATCCAGTGCCACGTTTAGCAAATTAAGGGTAACCAGATGGTCAAACGTGATATTGTGGTGACAGGTTGCTAGCCCATCGCCCGCCCACAATACACCAACCCTTTCCCAGAGTCGACTCTTACGACACCCACGGGAAGAAAGGGGGAGGTGCTATTCTAACCCGGCACCACACGGGGTAATGTAGGTATGTATGTTTAATTACGGTGTTGGCAAAAATGCACGTTAAACCTTCACACAATATGATTAGCGTTTATTAAAAATGTCCTTTAAGTTTAAAATACTATTAGTCGTGTTTTAGGTCATAAGTAATCCAGGCTTGAGGATTATTTATTTCTTTTTTTCAGTACACAAAAACTTGGACAAAATTTTGGGTGGGATCTGCATAAATTACAATCGTGACGCGACGCATTGTCGAAATTTTTTATAAAAAGACGGCATTGAACCACTAATCTAATGTAATGAATATCGTTTCTTCATTAGTCTGTAATAGCCAATATGTATGTAACTTTGAATGTAATTCAAACACAGTTCATTTATCTTTAGCACCTACTTTTTACAATTAGGATCCTACTCTCTCCAATGTTTCTGTTATAATTTTTACATAGGCAAGAAAATAAATTTCAAAATTTGCAAAAAAACTACGAGAAAGTCAAGTAGTCAAAACGGGAGTAACTACCTAACTTCTCTGTGCAACGCGTTATCTTGATAAGTCAAAACGACTAAACTCAAGTACGACCAGTATGATGTACCTAGTGCCTATTCGGTATACCTCATTTTCATATTTTTTCACAGATCGATTGACGTTTGAGACAGTAGAATGTTTACCAAAAATATAAAAGTACATATTGCCTATTGTTTTTGACAATACATTTCTAAATGAGTAGATTCAAAATGGGCTCAAGTGACTATTCAGTCGTGATAGGTACAATAATGGATTACGAAATTGTTATTTATTCTCATGTGGAAACGGAATTTTCAATAAGAAGCAATAGCAGCAGAAGAATAACAAAAACAGCCACTGTTTCAACCTTATTCGTAAGCTCTCTAAACGTTCTTTTATTTTAATTAGTGGAACTCAGAGACGATTATACGAATATCTAAGTACTGAAAGTAGTTGGTGATGTTCTACTTAGACTTTAAGTCTAAAAGAAAACAATGATTGTGATAGGGTGAAAAATGCATAAGAAAAATTTAATTAAAAATTTACCCAGCGAGAGTTTTTAAGACGTCGAATGAATAACTTTTACAAAAGATGCCTGCGACGGGCACAACTTGGACATTGTTACTTTGATATTTAAAAGCAACAAAATAATGTAAAAAGGAATGAACAGTACAGTTTTAATTAGATTGTTATGACAATACATATACTCGTATTCTTAAATTACTCTGTTATGCGCAAAGATAAAGTAAAAGAAAACTGATAAAGAAATCATCAAACTAAGTTTGACCAACCGGAAATTGTACGAAGCCAAGATATCATAACTTTTATAAACTTTCACTTTTTTAAATAATAATAAATGAATTCTTGTCTGAACATAGATAATTAACTAAAACACGATAGCTATAAACATAACGCCTAGTTAGTCAGAACGTTTAGCAATACCACTTATTTATAGATAGTCCCCAAAATCGCTTAAGGCTTACTTTTCTAATACTATCCCGCGACTACAAATCTCAACAATATCTCAAAGTCTATTAAACATTTTGTAATCCCACAAACGCAAAGAAACCTACGCCGCAAAATACGCTCAGCGAGGGAAAACGCTACAAAGCCCGTAAAGCGAGTTCTTGCGAAGGGCCTGCGGTCAAACAAACCTTTTACTAAGAAACAATATTGAACACGTCTTTAGCAATATTGAACAAAGAAAAGCGGAATGTTTTCATTAGGGCATTTCTAACTTAGTACTATTTTTTCATCAGTGTTTTCGATTTGCTGCGATAGACAACATTCTTTGCGTTATTAAAGATGCGATAGAGACTCGTCTGTTGCTGATAGAAGTGTTTTTTTTTTATGATTTTACAGTGTTTAAAATTGTCAAGCGGGAGTTAATTTTGTATTAATATTAAGTAGGTAGTTAAACAAAGTAAGCAAGATATTGATCATTTTGTTGTATTCTTGGTGTTGAGTCTATAAATACCTAAATGACTTTTCAATTTGAAACCAGAATGTTTTTACTATAGGAACAGTTATCTATGTAGCTACATTATCAGTGGTCAGTGGAGTTATCAGTCTACTGTAACAAACTAAATTTGTCGATGAGCTAGACGCTGAGCTGTCAAAATTGGCTGTCAAATTGTATGAAAAAATTGACAACTTGACGTTGAGATCGTCGACAAGTTTAGTTAGTTTCGTTAAAGAATAACACTGCTGGTAACTCATCGCGTGACGGCAAAAAGTAAACGGGATGAAATAATTGTTTTTTCAACATGTTCCCTTTTATAAGGAAAATGCGTCGAGGGTTTTCATAACGTTTTATCAAGATGCGAACTTTTTTTACTGAGTATAAAAACTCAAGGCCGTGAACTTATCCTCGTGTTGGTTTTTCTCCTTTATATTTTAGCCTTTTCGCAGTAGGCTTGTAAAGTAAACATATTTAATTTTGTTTTGCCGTCGCCCTTTATAGAGTGTATAAAGCCGTCTCATGTATCGTTCAATACAATTTCCGTTTCAGCCTTTTAGGTTGTATTTTTTATTTATTTTAAGTTACGCAACAAGCAGCACTGAGTAAAATAAAATTGTTAATAAGTATAGTTGCTTCATTAGACGAGGCATGACTTTACGGATAAGTTACAGTTAAAATTCAATGATTGTCAAGTCGTGCAAATGCATTCATACATACTTAGGTACATTACATGTAACAGTTCATCCTTCTCTACTGTCTTAAGTATTAAAAATGAAGTTAATTTTAGAATTCTAATTTCCATAAACCATTATTTAAGAATGGAAAATACGTTGGTTTAAAAAAAAATGACAAATCATTCACATAATTAACTAGACCAATTATTATTCCGTACACATACCCTACCAGTTTACAACGCAGCAACTATACCTACCAAAGGTTCTACTCTGTTAATTAACTAATCAAAATGCACCTAAAGCGTACAGAACATGCCTACGTATCTACGAAACGTCCAAAAGTAATCAGGTCCAAACCCCACGCACGCAACGCACGCGTTTACAATTTCTCGCACACCTTCGACACAATCAAAAACGCTTTTACACCATCTACGGCGAAGCGTACAACACGAATTCCTTTGAAGCATGCAAAAGGTAATCAGTGCTCAATAACACAGACTCCCTTCGAGAATATTCCGGTTGTATCTTGGAATTAATTAAACAAAACAGTGGCAAGGAGCCCAATCAGTTTTATAGCGCCGGAGCAAGCCTATTAATTTGCTAACCGGAATGAACTTCTATTTTACTTGAAAACAAAGGCGAAGGTAAATACTATGGCTGACTTTGGTCTTTCAGACTGTAATTGAAGTGGGTAAGTTGTTGTATTTCTTTTGTTTTACCACCGCGTTATGGCTCGGCGGAATGTGGGCATGAGTACTGAAAATGTAGGCCGTTTACCGTTCTTTCCAAGATCGTACTTATCCGTTAGTTTATCTTTATCTAGATATTAGATACCGCTAAGTTGAAACACTAAGTGCAACGTTATATGTATTCACTTACAATTTTGCATTTCAATGCTTTAAATGAGTAAAGTCTTATTACGCTCCTTCTTTTGCGGTGCGCTCAAAAACTAGTTTATTTGAAATTGATTTCTATTAATGTTAATAGCTTTCTCATTAATCAAAAGGCACTATTTATCACTACAAATTAGAAAAGGCTCGGATTTATTTAGATCGTGCGGTTTAGCTGAGTAAGAGTTAATCGCCTATTGGAAAGGGAATTAATGCCGGATTAAGAAGTTCCTTGCCTTCCAATGAATTAATGAAATTTAGGATTTTATTTTCCATCGTTTCATGACAGTATATTAATTCTATGTCATAATCATCATACAATCACGCTTGTATTCCCAAATGGGGTAGGCAGAGCACACAAAACGCTACATAGACCAAACAATGACTATTTCACGTTTTGTAGCCACTTCTAGCATATTTTTTTTTTGAGTTTCAAGGTGGCAGGTACAATAGTGACAGGTAATTCTACATATGTACCTAATAGGCAAAATTCAAACTACCTACGAAAATGAAGAGGTAACTGCAAATGTTAATTAATTATTATTTTTATTTCATTTAGTGGTAAAATTTTGAAACTTATTTTTATTTCATTAAGTGGTAAAATTTTGAGCAGACTGATTTTAAGTAAGCTGTTCAGTAATGAGGGTGAACGGGACTAGCGCGGTCTTTTAACCGACCGCCCCCACCAAGTTACCCTCAAACTTACCCTCTTTTTGTATTAATTCATGTATGTGTGTGTTTTGGTACTGGTTTAATTTTAGAAACTGCGTGTGAAATGTTATATTTAATTCTTCTTCTTCTAGTTTTAAGTTTCCGGGGTCGCACTGAAAATCAGCGTTGCGGCTTGCCGCAATATTATGCTGAGTGCGGCCCTTTTGGCACTGTTTGGCACGGAAGTGGCATGCACATTTTTAAGTTATTATTATTTATTTATTTTTTTAGGCTAATTTATGTATTTTAGATAAGTTAATTGTTATGTCTGTGTCAAATTGTTGTCAATAAATGTCTTTCTTTCTTTCTTTCTTTCTTTCTATAATTTAGTTAATGGCGGAAAACTAGAACCTTAAACTAGCACGACTAGTATGCACGAGTTGGTTGGAAATGGTTTCAGGTCATTAAGAGTGACTAAAATATCTTAAAATTAATCTAATTTTGAATCTGATTGACTTGCAAAATACGCTCGTAGGAATTTCGTGAAATTAAGATCGTTCTAGAAGCGTTCCTTTTTACTTTGTGTAACAAAAAGTACTGAAAAGTACACAAAAAGGGTGGACGGAGCACACAAAACGCGTTATTGTTTTCTTTCGTAATCACATTTAGCTTTTGGAAAAGTATGCACTTATCATTCGTTACATAAAGGTTAACGCGCAGAGAAAGATTGATCCCCTAAGAATTCTTAACTATTTTAAAATTTACAGTCTATCTCTCAAGCCTTTCATACCTTATTAACGTCTAAACCCACTTACAATATACGTAACCATAGCATTTGTAACATTAAGACTGATTTTATTTTAGTAAGTAGATGCGTTTCAATGTACTATTCTGTCTGCGCCATTGATGGTGCGTCTAGAAGCGTGACTATAAAACCAGGCAGTTCGTTTACCATATTAGCTATATCATCTTATCTTTGCAGGTCACCTCCAGTCTTCGCGACATCCTCAAGACCAGTACCGCGACCGACGTCGTCGCCGCCTGCTGTCACTCAATCACCACAATTGCCACAATCACCACAATCACCACAATCACCACAATCACCACAATCACCACAATCACCAACGAGCACAACCATTTCGCCCCAAGTACTGGCAGATATAGTGAGATGCATCCGCGACTGCCCGGCCACCCCCGAGTTCAACCCAGTCTGTGGCACAAACAACGTCACCTACAACAACCTAGGTGCCCTGGAATGCACCAGGAACTGTGGAGTCAGTGAGTACCTAGTTCACAGTGAACAAGATTTTAACAACGCACTTGCAAAAGCTCTAAGGGACCTGTTACCCCGTTAGACAGAGAGTGGCCTCGCGGTCAAGTGCTAAGCGGTCAGATTTGTCTTATTGGTATTACATACATACAATACATACATAAAATCACGGCTATGTTCCCAAATGGGGTAGGCAGAGCACACAACGCGTTACATAGACAAAACCACGATATGACTATTTCTTGTTTTGCAGCCACTTCTAGCCTAATTTTTGGTTTGAAAACAGATGGAAGAGGTAGTCATATCTAGTAGTAACAGGTTGCTAGATTGTCGCTGAAACGATATCCACGGCAGAAATGGAGAAGTGTTATTATATCCTGACACCACACAAGAACACATATAATGTAATACATAGATATAAGCACTCACACAGGAGGCACTCTGACTGCGTCGGTCAAGTACCTATGCACAAAACACGCAAAACTGATTGCTTGGACGCTTGACCGTAGACGGCTTTCTGTATGATAGGTCCCTAAGCAAACGCATAACGACATGTGAATTGCGGGGCCGGTTTTAGCGTACTTGGCGTCCCAGGCGGGTAATGTATGCAAATATTGGAAATACCATAAAACGACGTCCTATGAGGTCTGACGCCCTCCAGACCTTGGGACCCTGGGCGTTTACCCCACTATAACCAGTTCTACACACATGTCCGTGCGCACATTTTTCGTGCTTTGAGACCTACTAAGACTTCACAGTGTTGTGTTTGTACATACATACAATACATACACACATCGTGCTTGTATTCTCAAACTGGCACTTACTGACATCAAACGAAATGCTACATAGACAAAGCCATGAACTATTTGACGCAACCAGTTTTAGGATATGTTTTAGGTATCATGAAAGGACGTAAAACATTGAAAGGTTGCAAGCCTATCGCCTAAAATAAACCATTACCTAGATTTCATAGTCGTCTATTATAATACAACATCAACGGTAAAGATGGAGAGGTGTTATTCTAAACTAGACACTACACGGTTCAGTGTTTGTTTATTTACTTAATCTCGCATAATATTAGCTAACAGGCGCTCTAAGATAATTTAAGGTAATTTAGTACCGAACTTCAGTCAACACAATTCTTCTGGAAAGAAATAACACGATCAGTTTAATTAATGAAAGCACTTTTATGTTTAGTGGTTTTGAATAATTCAGTTTGCCGACATTTTGTTGGTAGATACATTGCTATGGAGACGTGTAGGTCGTGTTATTTGTTTACTTACATGTTTTAATTTGAATTTGAAATGAGTTTCGCAGGCATGTTTTGGATGGCGGATATTTTCGACAAACAGAATATTATCGATTCAAATCGTTTTATCTTTTTTTGTCCGTTGCTTACAAATGTAGTAAAAGTTCTTATTTCTTTATTGGCACTAAAGGAAAAAGCTATACTATAGACCGATAGGTACTTAAAAGATGGTAAACAATCTTGACGTGTCTTTTTATTTCAACATAGGTACACTTTATAAATCAAAATCTTTACATTTTACAATTTAGGTATGAAAAAATCATTTACTTTCATAATTGAATTGTATATTGTAACGATTTTCATTTTTAGACTGTGTATTTCAATAAAAAGACATGTCAAGATTGTTTACCATCTTTTAAGTACCTATCGGTCTACAGTTTAGGCAGAGTAGATACATTATACGAAATGTTACAATAGACAAAGCCTTAACTTACGGATATAAAGTGCACCCTATTACTTAGAATCTCCTGTCTGTCCGTCCATCTGTCTATCTATGAGTCTGTTACCAGGCTCATAAACCGAGATATCTAGACAGTTTAAATTTTCGCCATTATAGCAACGAATACTAGAAATTGACGTGAGTCGTCATCAACAACCGTGGTTTTTTCCAGCGTTCATTGAGTTCAACGCGTTTGACTAATTTTGATTCTGAGGCTACTTCGTGGGTTAAAAAAAAAACACACAAACACGGAACCATTAATCAACAAGTCCGATTCTAACTTTATCAGTTTTTAGACATACACACATCACGCCTGTATACCCAAATGGGGGAAACAGATCACATAGTCAATACCAATAGTCAAAACCATTGACTTGTTTCACATTTCGTAACCACTTCGAACATATTTTTGGGTTTTAAGCTAAGAGGTACCATAGTGACAGCTTGCTAGCCTGTCTGTGCTAGCTAGTTAGAGAGGTTAATTCTAAACTCGACATGTCACCAGTTTATAGAAGCTATTTAAAAGCCACATTTGCTTAACACTTGTTTACTTTTCAGACGTGGCGTTGGGTCGTAGAGCACCGTGCCCGCAACCCATCCCGGCGGCCTTGTTCTTCTCCATTCCTATGCTAAGCACGGAACAACCAATCATAAACGCTCCTGCTGGCGGCAGCAGCAACAACGCACCAATCGGGAAGGCCGAATCAGGACGTGCAGTTCCTTCTGCAGAAGTAAACCCAACGCGTTTTACAAATACCCAAAGCGATCCAGGCAGCGAATTTGATATCGATAGACGGAACAATCCTTAAGAATAGGATGTAAGAATTTGCTTTGGTGTGTAAGATTTTCATACTAAATAGCTATTCTTAAGACTTTTTACTCAATAAACGTGGTTTTCTCACAAGAAATGGTTGATGTTTGATTTGTAAAAATTATAAAATTCATACCATCGCGCCTTTTCCCCACAGGGGTAGGCAGAAACTAGGTACTTCTTCTCATTTTCATCCTCACTCTTGATTCTAGGTACCTTCTCTTTACCTGACCTTTTTTTAAAACGTTCTTAATTTAGTCACGAAACATTCCTCTTTGGATTATCCGGCTTGTCATTCAGCTTTCCACTTCCGACGTACCTATCCACACCTTCATATAAGTCATCATCATCATCATCATCATGTTACAATCACGCATGTATTTCCATTTGGATAAGGTTGAGCACACAAACCATGGTTATGACTATTTCACGCTTCGCAGCCACTTCTAGCCTAATTTTATGTTTGAAATAGTGGGTATAATAGTGACAGGTTGCTAGCCTGTCGTCTAAAGCGTACCTAAACCTATTTCCTTAGTCGCCTCTTACGACATCCACAGAAAAAATGGAGAGGTGTTATTCGATCCCGACACCAAACAGGTAGTGCAGAGATAGATTTAAAATTAGTTAAAAGAAATGTAATAGTTACAGGTAAACATACCCTAACCGATTTTCCTTAGTCGCCTCTTGTGACATCCTTGGTAGAAAATTGAGAGGTTATTTCAAACCGACACGACACGGCATTGATTTGGGTCATTCCACGACCAAGGCAGTTTTGCGTGACACTCCGAGGCATAATTTCATTTTATGTTAATGTGTGTTTTTATGAATAAATCGAACAATGCTTCACATTTCAAACGTTTTCCAAAAAGAGGCATCACTTTAAACCTTATAATTATCAAGATAATTAAATTTTCTTTTTCATATAATTCGGTAATCACCCAAGCAAACAATATTGGCATGAAATCATGTTTATTGATAGATATCACTAGACTTTTTATGCTATACATTTATAGCCTTGAATTATAAACATCTTAAGTAATTGTATAATAATTTTAATTAATGATAACCATTGATAAAAAAAGAAACGTGAAATTATTATTTTTTTATTAGGTATATATTTTTTTTGTGTTGCACAGAATAATATTCTTAATCAAGGGAAGCATTATTTAAAACTTATATATTTTACAGTGATAACTCAATAAATGACCAATATAGTTATTACCACGTCTATAAAACCGCGGAGATCACTCAAATTACGGTAATCACCGTCGCGGTAATCACGTGAGCAATTTAGTTTTTAATTAATTACTTCGAAACGGTTATTGATAAAAACTCAATATTTTTTGTGGAAGTAGTTATAACACTGTTTAATATGTCAAAATAATCTGAGTTAAATATATTAACAAAACATGCGAGAAAAAAATAATATGGTAATCACTTTTAACTGTGACAAAAAATTCGTGTTGTTTTCTTTCCTTCGTGATTCGGTAACGACACAATAAATCACAGATTCACACTGTTTAGCCGTCGCGGCGTGACAGACTCTTTCTAGGAACGTATCGAGGATGTCTCTCGGATTATGCGTTTGAGCAGTATGACGCGTTTTATGGCCGAATTTGGTCAAGACGCAAAACTCGGGACACTTTTTAAAAATGGCTTTAAAAATAAACCAACGTAAAAATAATTATTTAGGCAATAGGATTTAATTTATCATGTAATTGGCTTGCTGTGAACAACAAAAACTTATAGTTTCCGCGTTTAGTTTTCAAAGTATATGTCATCAACTAACAAATTTTGGAGGTGGGACAAGGCGAAAATGTGGACTCCACTGACTTTAGATTTTTGTTTCGCGCATTTAATAACAAGAATATACTATTGTTTGACTTATTTTGAGCAGAATAAAGTGTGAATTACGTAAGATATTTTTTTTATAAGGTTATCTGTTAAAATTTGGATTTCACAGGCACTTGAACTTGAGAACACGAAAAATCGTACGGCTGGAGAACGGCCCATTTCTTCAAATGAAAAACAATTATTTAAAAAGTCATTCATCATCATCATCAGCCTATATACGTCCCACTGCAGGGCACAGGCCTCCTCTCAGTATGAGAGGGCTTGGGCGATAGTTCCCACGAAGTCAAAAAGTCATCAGTTCCCAAAAAGTCATTATTTCTAATTAACTATATCCTTTAAGTTAATCTTCATACTAGTTGACTTCCTAAGCCGGGTACTCACTAGCGAACCATAACTGTAACCGTTGCTTGTACTGTAACCAAAAAACATAGTGTGTACGTGGTTCTCAAACCTTCTGCGAGCGGTACGCGAGCGGCTTGAAGCGAACCGATGTTTACAACGCACTCATTTCTGAACCTGTAACCCCAACATGCATACACACTAGAACCTCTTTACTGTATCACACATGTTACGGTTACGGCTCGCTAATGAGTACCCGGCTCTATAATACTGTACTACTAATTGACTTCCTACTTATTTCCTAACCTTATTTAAAAAATAGGACTTGCAATTAGCTTCTGCCAGACTGCCAGTGCAAATAAAAAATACTATAAAAAAGTGATTTAATTATTTTCAAAATGCAGGGGTCACTGTTCAACTTAGCCACGTTCTATCAGCTGTGCGTGGTAATATTAGTGTCAACCTGTGTAGACGTCTGGTCGATCTGGTAACTACAAGATTGATAAACCTGTAGATATGTCGCATATCCAGTCACGTCCTCACGTCATCTCGCGGCTGAAGCTTGAACTACGCATTCGGTGTTACTGCGAAATAGATAATATAATAATGCAGCGCGAGTGGCGCCACATGACAGTAGTAACGTAGAAAATGATTATACCTTATTTGTTTAGGTAGTTAAAACAATATAAATAATCTTGACGTGTCTTTTTATTTAAACGTACACTTTATAAATCGAAATCTTTACATTTTAAAATTTAGGTATGAAAAAATCATTTACTTTCATAATTGAATTGTATAGTGTAACGATTTTCATTTTTAGACTGTGTATTTCAATTTCAACAAAAAGACATGTCAAAATTGTTTACATTGTTTCAACTACCTAAACAGTTAAGGTATAGAATTAAGTTAGTTGTAAACGCCAAGATGTTGTTTGCTTGGATGAGGTTGAGACAAGTCTTGATAAGAGAGACTGAGAATTACCCTTGAGGAAGAAGCGGAACGGCGAGAGCAACAGCAGCAGGGTAGCCGGGTTAACACAGGAGAAAGGCGTCAACCCCAACCACGTCTCGTGGAACGCTAAACGGAACGTCAAATCCGAACAGATTTGGATGTTTTCGGAATGAGGTAGGCAACATGGATTTTGTTGAGGAAAATCAACGTGTAGTGTTGGCAATGCCAACTACCCACTTTTCACTTTAGAAAACGGCACGGGTAACGGTCGATCAAACTTTTGGTTGGAAGTGGGAATAGTGCAATTGTACCCCTTATTCCGAATTCACCCTGTTCTGTTTTTGTATTCTCCTTAAATTTGTTGGATTAAAAGTGTAAGTGTAGTAAATCGACTTTTCATTCCAACTAAGTCATGGATCAGTGTAGTGGTAACGAAGAATCGCCATCCTGCCACGCTCTCGTCATTGACACACGAGTTGTTTTAAAAAAATTGTACATAGTTAAGGGCTTTAATAAAAACAAAAGTTAATTGATTCATTTGTGTAACGCCAATTACCCATACATTTTGTATAGGTAATTTTCGTTACACAAATAAAGCGATCGTGATTTTGTTTTTATTAGCCCTTAATTTATTTACAATTTTTTTTTAATTCACTCACACAGCCTCCGTCAAGTCAATTATCAGCATCGTAAAGTTTAAACGTGTCATTTACTAGTGATTTTGTTCAAGTTTAGTATGAATATATAGCATATTCATTAACTGTCGCTGTATGACATAACTCCAACATTTTGTGGGGTTTCAATTCCAACGGACCCTATTACAGGTAGGTATTCTTGAAGAACCTAGGACGCTAGAAGATTAAAATTTTCACAGATTATGTGATCGTGATCGCTGCAACTTGATTTGAACTTGACTTTGGCCAGTGTTTTAACATTTTTCTCAATTTCCAGTTTACATCAAAAATCAAGAAACGTCGCGCGAAAGCGTGGATGAAACTTTGGAGGCGACTCTACGGAGTTTCACACCTTCGCCAGCTTCGATCATGGAACTCTTTCCTCTCAATGACCTAAACCTGATTCTGCCCGGAAGAATAAATATAAACTTTGATAAGGGTGCCATCAAGGGGTTCAGAAAATGCCTGAGTGACTGACGAAGCCTGGTAAGTTTTAGAACTCCCGCAAACCTAAATTTGGGCTTAGCATAACAAGGCACGACTAGAGATGTGCGTGAGATAGACATGCATACATAAACAAAGTGTCACGCCTGTGTGCCCAAGAGGGCAGGCAGAGAACATGAATTCAAAAATCCAGTGCCACGTTCAGCAATTTCAGGGTAACCAGATATGTATGCAAGGTTTCAGCCCTTTCGGTTTAAAAATTGACAAAGTTTCATACAAAGTTACATCCCCTATTTTACCCCCTTAAGGGTAAAATTAGTCAAAATAATTTCTTAGCGGATGCCTACGTCATAACATCTACTTGCATACCAAATTTCAGCCCGATCCGTCCAGTGGTTTGGGCTGGGCGTTGATAGATCACTATGTCAGTCAGTCAGTCAGTCACTTTTGAGTTTTATATTGATTTCCATATCCGTCCATAATATGCGCATCACAAAATACCTATTTTTCGCTGCATTTGCTTTAAAAATCTAAAAAGATCGTGACAATTACGATAAATAAAGAAAATACCCGTCTATTGGGTTTTTTCCCACATAAATACCCGGTTTTTTCCCGTTGGGTTTTTTCCCACTCCCCATATCTACCGTAGATGGAGAGGGTGATGCGACTATCAAATGCAGTAAGTGTTCAATCATCGCTATTAATTTGCAATAAAGAACAGCGAAACAAATGATAGCTTATATTTTGAAAGGTTTCCCTTTAAAATAAAACAATTCGTACATACAAACAATCACGACTTTATTCCCAAAAAGATGTAGGCACAGCACACGAAACATGAAGTAGAAAGACATCTACGGAAAAATAGAAAGGTTTTATTGTAGCCCGACATCACATGGGGTAAAATAATGTTTTTTTTAATCGGGTTTAGACTAAATTCTACTTTATTTTGAACCCTCATTAAAATGAAACATAATAAACACGTCACGCATGTATTCACGTCAAATGAGACATTTGCAATATAACAATTAGGTACGTCGTGGAAATACTGATGAATTTGAACATCAACGAAATATCGATGGAAATCATGTGGTAGACGTGTATGCGCAGCGGCCACGCGTCGACCAGCTGCGCGAACGCCTTCGCCTGCGCGCGCGCGCCCGCGGGCTGCGCGTAGTCCATCACCAGCGCGCTCACCAGCTCCTCCGTCTCGCAGCGCGTGCGCAACAGGGATTCACAGATGAACGCCATAAAAGCTATATTACTTAATTCGTACGCACACCATACCGCTTGATCTACTAATAGCACGTTTAACATTTTTGTGCGTATATAAAAAACTGTTGCCCAAAGGCTTATAGTGATGTACACAAACGTTGATATTAGAGTTAAAAATATTTGGAAAGTAAACGTATTATTAATCAATTGGCACAGTTCACCAACCATGTTGTAGGCCTGTGATAATTCGCTCAGCGAAACTGATTGAAACGTTTCATATTTGTAATTGTTGAGGACACTCCTATTAGCGGTTCGATAAAAACGAAAGTCAGCATTGAAATTTTTGAACTTGATTAGATGATCATTAATTACTCGAAGTCGACTCTTGAGCATCAATACCATGGAACAGAAGACTATTATTTCCAAGCTTTGCGATAGATACATTACATTGTCCACTATTTTTACAATTATACTATTTAGGCCCGATAGACCGTCAATAATATTGAATATAGTGTGGATAAGTAACATAATCATCACAAATAACAAATTTTGGTTTCTAGAAAACTTGTAAAAATCACTATTGTTTGCAATACCAAGTTTTAAATCGACTTTTGTAAAATCTTTAACAATTTTTATACTTGCTTTATTAAACAAAAATGAAGTGACTAAAATTGATGCCCCGTACTGGCACAAAACAACGAGATTAGGTAAGTTGTCTACTATTCGAACCAACGTTGGAGCTTCAGGTACAGACCTCATATTGTAGCCAATGTAAAAATAAATAGAATTGAATATCAAAATAATCGATATTCCAGCAATTTTCATAACAGCACTGGAATTTTGGAGATAATCCTTGGTCACTCGAAATCGAAATATTCCCAGAACATTCTCAAGAATGAGACTGGCTTGTAATGATGATATAATATTCTTCATCGCGAAATAGTTGATAATATAAGACTGCTTCTTTTTGTTTTTTTCTGCCCTACTCTTCACTTGACCAAGTGCTGGTAAATGGCGAGTCTATCGACTATTCCGTTACGTAATTTATTTAAGTGTTGTGAGTTATAGACTAAGTCGAACTCGTTTATAGGCATTGAAGCATTTGTTAATTATGATAGTATCGGTTTACTAGTACGTAGTTTTTAAAGCTGAATGTATAAAGAAATTGTCAAATCTGAATTTAAAAATACATATAAACACAATGGGTTTTATGGTGAAGTAGTGTATCTAATCAATATTTACATTCAAGAGTGTATAAATAATGATAAATTAGTATAAGTACATAATTCCCAAGCTCTATAGAAACATACAAAAAGTACAAAAACATTTTGGCAGGATACTTACAATTGTTTGCTCGATGTATTTATAACCGATTTCAAAAAAAGGAGGACTTCAAATCGACTGTTTTTTTTATGCGTGAGCACCGATTTCGATGGTTCATTTTTGTATTACATAATGATTTACATTTACACGGACGTTCGGCGTCGTCGTGTGAACTATAATAGAGGTGAATGCATTATCGTTTTAATTTCTAAGACAACTTTTAAAAGATTCGCGTAGTGCTGTTGCTGTAGTATCTGTAGCACGAAATTGTAAAACCAAACATCAGAATAGATAAAATTAACGTACAGAAGTTTCAATCTCGAACATGCTTAGACGTAAAAATATTGCTGTATCTTTCTTCCCGTTACCTGCGTACCGTAGACCTTTTGTGAGGTCTCGTCGACGGAGCGTACTTAAATTGCGAAGTGGATCTCCCCTGACCAAACCAACAGCACGCGCTGCTTTGACGATGACGTTTGAAAAATCGCCGTCCAATAGTGGATTCATGAGAATCGAGGGAAGTTAATGCCCAATTTTGAACATGACATGGCTGCTAACGATGGTGATGATAGTATGAACTCTGCCAGGTAATTTTGAAACAAGTTCTGATCAGAACTTCAGATTTCAATGCTCTTATAATTCTAGTTAAAGAACCGTTCCTGTGGCCAAAGAGTTAAACGCTTAAAAGGAACCCAATACTAAGATTTTCCAAAAACAATCGACATTGACATAATCTTTGGATACGGTATTTACCTTGACAGTTTATCATTTCTAACTAATTTGACGGCTATGAACTTGAATTTGACATTACTTTGTGAATATATGACCAGGTGACATTTTTGAGACTAAAAATCATGTCGGGTGTCGTTTTCGACTAATTTGGTAGCGCTGAGTACAAATTTAATAAGATACATACATGCATACATATCGTCACGCCTCTTTCCCACAGGGGTAGGCAGAGACTAACATTGTATTACAATAATAAATTAGATTAAAAGTTCAGTGAAAAGGAGCACTTTACATATTTTAGCAATTATTAACAGTTTGAATTCTTCAAAAAAATATGAAAGTTAGCTGTCTTTATCATAACCATTATTAATATTTATTACTTACTAGCGTTTGCCCGCGGCTCCGCTCGCGTTAAATTCGGGGTATCACAGAAGAGATAGCACACATACCAATTTATAGCTTTCTACATTGAAAACTTCCACCCCTCACTTTAGGGAAATGGGGGTTTTGAAGAGACAAAAAGTAGCCTATGTCACTCTCCATGCCCTAAACTATCTCTACCTAAAAACTCACGTCAATCCATCGCTCCGTTTAGCCGTGAAAGACGGACAAATAAACAAACAAACAAACACACTTTCACATGTATATATTGGTACGGATTAATGAAACGTTTTAATAAAGGAACCCCATCAGTCAGAATAGTATACCAAGCTGACTGTTTAATTTTTTTTAACTTAACTTTTTAATTTTTAAAACGTTACATACTTAGTAAATCTTGCACTGTTCTAGAATTTCGTAACATTGTATGACCACATTGGTTGCTCTTTGACCAGGTGGGAAATTTTGGAAAAGTAGAATCTCGTAAAATTTGCATCAGCATTAAAAATATGAAATATTAATAATGTAAAATGATATATTACAACAAAAGTCGAATAAAATCTATATTTTAGCTACTCTCACATTTCTATTCGGCTTTAATTTAAAATTAAGGTAAATTAAGCCTGAGATTTCAATGCGATACATTTAGTGGTATTTGGTGGTGTTTTGGACGCTCCTAGCCAAGCAGCAACAACGAACCAATCGGGAAGACAGAATCAGGACGCGCTGTTTCCTTCTGCAGAAGTAAACCCAACGCCTTTTACAAATACCCAAAGTTATATAAAGGCAGCGATTTCAATATCGACAGACGGAACAAACAATCCTTAAGAATAGGGTGTAAGCTTTTGCTTTAGTGTGTAAGCTACTCTAAAAACATTTTACTCAATGATTACTGACATACTTTCATATCACAAACCTTTTCCCCACAGGGATAGGCAGAAACTACTTTGTCCTATTTTTATTCTCACTCAAGAGTGAGAACCATGGTTCTAGGTACTTACTCTTAACCTGACCTTTTACCAAAACTTTCTTAATTTGGTCACGGAACATCGGTCTTTGGATCATCCGGTTCACTATCCGGCTTTTCACTTCCGACGCACTCATCCAGACCTTCATATAAGTTTAGTCATCATCATGATCATGTTACAATCACACCTGTATTCCCATATGGAGAAGTCAGAGCACACGAAACATTTTACAGCCAAAAAACATAAGTATCTATAATATAGGTCTTATATCATGTTTCGCAGCGACTATTAGCGTAGTGATAGGTTAAATTAGTTAAAAGAAATATAATAGTTACAGGTAGGTAAAACATACCCTAACTGATTATCCTTAGTCGCCTTGGTAGCCAATTGAGAGGTTATTTCAAACCGACACCACATAATGGCATTGATTTCTTCAAATGAAAAACAATTAAAAAAACAAATAAAAATAATTCAAAATTCAATTATTAATCATCATACTAATTGACTTCCTACTTACTTATTTCCAAACCTCATTTGGAAAATGGGACTTGCAATTAGTTTTAGTATAAAACACAAGGCCGCATTTTTGAGAGTCATAAAACGTCTTTCTTCCTTCTGCGAGTGCAAGTAAAAAGTACTACAAAAAAGTTATTTCAATATTTTTAAAATGCAGGTGTCAATGTTCAACTTATTCTCCTGTGTAGCAGCCGTGGTGATATTAGCGCCAACCTGTGCTAACGGCAATCCCGGTAAGGGCAAGCTTTAAGAATTTTGATAAATTTGTAAATTATCAGTATTATAAAGTTTTGATTGTGTTCAAGTTTAGTGCTATACATTATTATATATTATCTGTCACTGTGTGACATAGCTCGGGCATTATAAGGGGTTCCAACGGACCCTATTACAGGTACTCTTGAAGGACCTAGGACGCTAGACGATTAACATTTTCACCGATTATGTGATCGTGATCGCTGCAACTAGATTTAAACTAGACCTTGGCCAGTGTTGTAACATTTTCCTCAAATTCCAGTTTACAACAATCAAGAAACGTCGCGCGAAGGTGTTGAAAAATTTTTGGAGGGGACTCTAATGAATTTCACACCTTCGCCAGCTTCGATGATGGAACCTTTTCCAGTCAATGACATGAACCTGACTCTGCCCGGAGGATTGAAGATAAAATTTGATAAGGGTTCCATCAAGGGGTTCAGGAAATGCGTGACTGATGAAGCCTGGTAAGTGTTAGAGCTCTCGCAAAACTACAATTTGAGCTTAGCATAACAAAGCACGACTAGAGATGTGCGTGAGATAGACGTGCTTTTTAATAGAGACGTCAGAAAATGACAGGTAGCACACATGTAGTCTCGCGAGTGTTTCTGTGCTAAGTGTACAAAGATCGGAAAGCAATAAACCGACTCGACTTGTTATATTTAGTCTACGAAAAAGTCACACTTTATCATTGATGTATTCGCGAGTAAAGAAGGATTTGTTCGAAGACTAAATTATTTCTCGTCTTGTTTTTTTTATGTTGCTAGGTAAAGGTGTAACAAATAAAACTATGCAATTTATTGAATTTTGATCCCGAAGTTGCTATAGTACATCAAAACGTCGATTTGTAACGAATTATACTGGTTTTTTAATTATTTTTGGTATCTGCCATACGTCAGTATTAACCATAAGCCGTTTGTTGTTTTTCAGGATAGCAAACGATGTCCTAATGGATATTCAATATCACTGCGATTTACTGATTATCGGTAAATATAAAACCTCTGAGAGACTTCATATGTTCCGTTCCGTTGATGGGGAGGGTGATGCATCTATAAATTGCAGTAAGTGTTCAATCATCGCTATATTAATTACTAAAAATTATGTAATCGTATAGTTTTAAAAAATTACAATCAAGTTTTAGCTGAAACGGACTGTGAAACTCTGTTTCGGTATTAATTTAATAGAAGCTGGTTTGAACCTGTAGTTGAATGTATGTACCGTCTAGGGTTGCCAACTTTTTTTGGATCCAATATAGTAGTTTTGACTTCAGAACCCATAAAAATTATAGTAGTTCGGGAATTATTAATTAAAAAAATATAGTAGGTTTCAAATAATATTTAATATTTTATTTTTTAAACATATATTTTTTACTGCTTTCATTAACAAATTTTTGTTTTTCAAGAAATTGTCAAAGCAATACAAGCACTGCGGGGTGTATGTAAATGTAAGTAACATTTTCGTTCAGAAATATTCTGAAAGTGTGATAAAAAAATAGAAACCAAGTTTAGCGACTTTGATGATAAAAATATAGTAGTTTTGCCTACTATATTTTATTTATAAAAATATAGCAGTTGGACCCCTAATATAGTAGGATACTATATTATATAGTAGGGTTGGCAACCCTAGTACCGTCTGTAGTGAGTCCTTTTGTAATTGGCTCCAATAAACTTAATTCATAGGAACTAACATAACAGCATCACTAATTGAAGTTAGAATGTCAAACGTGTTAGAATATTTGGTAACGAATTTAAAGGAACTTTTTGATCTTTTCAGAAAACATAACGAGCGGGGCATTGATAAAGTTACTTGTAGGGTCTGAATGTAAAATGGAGGACGGGAAATCCTATACTCTGGACATGGAGAACCTGGACCAGTTTCGAGATAACGTGTCCAATCATTTAACGAACATCCTGAAGGACAGCTCGGATTTGGGTAAGTAATGATCAATGTAATTTACACAGACATATACCTACACACGCGCGCCCAATACATTACGCCTGTAGTGTCGAATGGGGTTGGCAAAATCATGTATGTTTTAAAATTTTTAATGGTATAATAGTAAAAGGTTGCTAGCCTGTCGCCTAAAACATACCTTAGTCTTTCTTCCTGAGTCGCTGTCCTGTGAAGAAATGGAAAAATGTTATTCTAAACTTCCCACCACGCGACCTACATAAAAACAATCCTTACTTTACTAATATTATAAGTCAGAAAGTGAGTTTGTTTGTTTGTTTGTTTGTTTGTTTGTTTGTTCCGCTTTCACGCCGTAACTACTGAACCGATTGCTTTGAAATTTTGCAGACATAAATATAGAAGTCCGGATTAAATAATAGGGTACTTTTATCCCGGAAAAAAATGATGTTCCCGAGGGAAAACAAAAATATAGTTTGCTTGATAGATCGATATCAATCGATGATAGATCGATATCGATCGATAGATGATAGATCGATGGCGCTGTGTGTCGTTTGAAACGAGAAGTTTTCTTATAGTTGTGCTTTATACCGCAATATAACCGAGTTCCACGCGGGCGAAGCCGCGGGCGGAAAGCTAGTATGAAATAATTTACACAAAAATAAATGCGTAATATCTATAATAATTAGGTAATACAAATGCGTGTGATGTTTGCGATAAAACAGCAATTAGTTAAATTTCCTTCTACCTTATTCACTAAGCGATACAGTCGTTAACGCTAATAATAAATAATTACACACAAATATGCCACAATAATTAATATATTTGATATTAATGATGCAAATAAGGAAAGTCTACAATTAATTAAGATGTAAATTCCATGGAGTTAATCACATTAAAAACTCGTAATTAAAAATATATTTCCTTTTCAATAACAGGCAAAATGTATCCGGCAAAATTGCTTCATGGAGAGAGTGTCATTAACCCTCTAATCGCCGTGGTCTTTTATATAGATAGATTAGATTAGATTTCTTTATTTCTTTTTGAAAATTACATTACATCCAAATTATATGTCAGGTACAAAGAATTCACAAAAAGATCGTCATAATACAATAAATACAATAACAAATTAATAGCAATAATGTCAATGTAAAAATCTCGAATATAAAAATCAAATCAAATCAAATCACAAAACGTCAAAAATAAAAGGGTTAAGAACACTTAAAATGACATACAGAAAACAAATTCGTTACGAAAGTGACAAATTTTGCTTACACAAATGACGATTTCGTCTTAATTAGCTTGCACCCGACTCACTCGTGCACAATTTGCTATAGTTCTTCATAATAGAAAATTAACAACATTTATTCACATACGAACCAAACCCATTGAGGTTTCTTTAAAATTTAAACGTGTTCACATGGGCGTCTGTTCTGTACGATTAGTTTTTTATCTACACCAACAGGTAATGAAAACGTGTAACAAGTTCCCTGTGGATTTTCAGATAAGCTGACCAGATTACATTGCACTAGAATCTGTAGACTATAATCGTCAAAAGACAGGCCACTGATATTTTTGTTTTTTTACAGGTACAACTGTTTTGGATTTCGTGAACCGAAAAATGGTGGCAGTTTGGCAAACCAAAGATGGATTTTCGTGTAGAGGCCATTTTGGGAAACAATAGTTGCTTAGCTTAGGTTTAGCATTTAGTTTTGTTTCTTAGATAGGCTTGTAAATAGGTTTTAGAATTGAATTATTTACATTTTATTAGTGCACAGATACACTTAATTTAAAATACAAAATGTTAATAATTATTACAATAAACGATGTTTGCTTAAACACTACTAATTTATTTTAATACATCGGTGGGACAAAGGCACAATTTTATTGTTGAAATATCCAAAAAATTGTTAAGTATACAACGCAAATACAATAAATACAAACGTAAAGGAACAGTTTTGGAACATTTGTGTATACTTAACAATTTGTTTGGATTTTTCAACAATTGGGCCCTTGTCCCACCGAAGGTGCAATATATACTTAGCATTTGTGGGTTATTGTCAGATTCATTTAGCAATAATCGTTTGAGAGTGATTGTACGTACCTACTATACTCTGTCGGTTTAGGTACTTAACTAAAAGTAAACAATCTTAATGTCAAATTTGACAGGTTAAGAACGTTTTTTTTACTATCCATTTTTTTCGGATATTCAAAAAGTTTTTTGCTAAGGAAACAATAAAAAATATTTTGTTGGTGCCTAAATTTACCTAATACCAGAAACAATCGGGATTAGAACACTAACGTACATCAGATCAATAAATATTACGAAGATTCCTTTGCTAAACTATTTGAACATCCGAAAAAAGTTGGTTGGTAAAAAAACGTTCTTAACCTGTCAAATCTGACATAAAGTTTGTTTACTTTAAGTAATTCAATTTAACCTTTTTTAGGGTTCCGTACCCAAAGGGTAAAAACGGGACCCTATTACTGAGGCTTCGCTGTCTGTCCGTCCGTCCGTCCGTC
>BHDV01008694.1:56399-68295 GCA_005406045.1 Adoxophyes honmai | reverse complement strand
TGTCCGTTTACAATAGGCCTCCGTATGGATATAACAAAACCGTCCCGCTATTCTAATCACAAAAAACTTGCACGCGTAAAACCATCCTCGTCGCCACTGTAGTAAATAAACACACGTCTTGCTTGAGTCACCGTTTATTCCCGACTCCTGTCTAACTACCGCGTAAGAAACATCATTTATAATCTACCTACACTACAAAAGGTTTCCTTTGAAAGTACAATAACATACAATCACGACTTTAACTCCAAAAAGATGCACACGAATCATGAAGTAGATAAAACCAATTCTATTTCACGTTTCGTTGCCACTTCTAGCAATGTTGTTTTGGTATAAAAACAGATGAAATAAGTTTATTCCTGACAGGTTGCTAGCCTGAAGCCTAAAGTAGGTATACCACAATCTTTTCCTTAGTCGCCTCTTACGACATCAACGAAAGAAATGGTTTTATTTTAATCCGACATCACATGGGGTAAAATAAAAAAAAATCTAAATCGGTTTTGAGACTAAATACTACTTTATTTTGAACAATTTGAACCCTCTTAAAAATGAAACATGAACATGCGCATTTATTCACGTGAAATGAGACATTTGTAATGTAACAATTAAATATGTTGTGGAAATACTGATGAATTTGAACATCAACGAAATATCGATGGAAATCATGTGGTAGACGTGTATGCGCAGCGGCCACGCGTCGACCAGCTGCGCGAACGCCTTCGCCTGCGCGCGCGCGCCCGCGGGCAGCGCGTAGTCCATCACCAGCGCACTCACCAGCTCCTCCGTCTCGCAGCGCGTGCGCAACAGGGATTCACAGATGAACGCCATAAAAGCTATATTACCTAATTCATACGCACACCATAGCGCTTGATCTACTAATAGGACGTTCAACATTTTTGTGCGTATATAAAAAACTGTTGCCCAAAGGCTTATTGTGATGTACACAAACGTTGATATTAGAGTTAAAAATATTTGGAAAGTAAACGTATTATTAATCAATTGACACAGTTCACCAACCATGTTGTAAGCCTGTGATAATTCGCTCAGTGAAACTGATTGAAACTTTTCATATTTGGAAGTGTTGAGGACACGCCTATTTGCGGTTCGATAAAAATGAAAGTCTGCATTGAAATTTTTGAACTTGATTAGATGATCATTAATTACTCGAAGTCGACTCTTGAGCATCAGTACCATGGAACAGAAGATTATTATTTCCAAGCTTTGCGTTAGATATGTTGCGTAGTCGACCATTATTACTATAAAACTATTTACACCTGATAGGTAATCAATAATACTGAAGATAGTGTGGATAAGTAACAAAATCACCACAAATAACAAATTTTGGTTTCTAGATAACTTGTAAAAATCACTATTGTTTGCAATATTAAGTTTTAAATCGACTTTTGTAAAATCTTGAACAATTTTTATACTTGCTTTACTAAGCCAAAATGAAGTGGCTAAAACTGATGCCCCGTACTGGCACAAAACAACGAAATTAGGTAAGTTGTCTACTATTCGAACCAACGTTGGAGCTTCAGGTGCAGACCTCATATTGTAGCCAATGTAAAAATAAACACAATTGAATATCAAAATAAGCGACATTCCAGCAATTTTCATAACAGCGCTAGAATTTCGAAGATAATCCTTGGTCACTCGAAATCGAAATATTCCCAGAACATTCTCAAGAATGAGACTGGCTTGTAAGGATGATATAATATTGTTCATCGCGAAACAGTTGATCAATATGTCACTTTTTTCTTGTTTTATTATACACTACTCTTCAGTTCATCAAGTGCTGGTTAATGGCGGGCCTTTTATTGACTATTACCTACCTCCTGCAATTTATTTAAGTGTTGTGAGTTATAGTCTTACCACCCGTTTATAGGGATTAACACATTTGTAAATTATGATTATACCAGCTTTTAAGTACGTAGGTATGTTTTAAGGGTGAGTGTATAAAAAAATCGTCGAGTTCGAGTTTTGAAATATAAACACAACGTCTTCGTCTCTACATAACAACCCATAACCCCCTCCCCCAACCCCCAAATCTCACGTGAGATTGTTCAAAATGTGGGTTTGTTACGTAAACGCGTTGGATTACTATTGTAAAAAGAAAAAACGTATTTTTCACTTCACATGCTCTTAAAGTGTTTCTTTCGTCTCTACATAAAGGGACTAAAACTCCTTTTTAATCTCTTGGGACTAAAGTATATTTTTTTAATTTGCCTTAGAAACCCCTTAAACGGCCTATCACCGTGTTTGAGTATGTAGGATTATCGCCAATTTTATAGACGTAGAAATAACCTCAAAATGACAATGAGGCTATTGCTACGTCTTTAAAAATGGCGGTAATTGTCACTGTGCCAAAAAAACTTTAAAAAGTTATTAAAATTCGCGAAACACGATTATTCTAATATACAGGGTTACTGGTAACTCGACGTATTACTGGTAGGACTTGATAGAAGAGCTAAAATGCAATATTTTAAGCCCTCATATGTATGGCCGAAAAATAACGGTTCTTGAGTTATTGATTTTTTAAGATTTTTTTAGAATTTCCCAAATTACATTAAAAAAATTGTAAAAAAAAATTGTATGTCTCTTGCGGTAATTCTTTTTTATTTTTCAATTATTAAACTATTGTCAAATTAAAACAAATACAAAAAGCCTAACAAAACAAGTAAAGTCTTCGAAATCAGCGAAAACATTATTTATGTTTTATTAAATCTGTACTTTTTGTTACTAAACTCTAGTCGAAAAAAATAATATGACATCTAGTGTACAAATAATTATTAGAAAACCCATCTACGTTTCACCAGCTTTCTGAAAAGGTATCATAATCTATAATAATCTTTAAGAACTTTTCACAAAACTGCCTTAAATGAACGATTTCGTTTGCGAGTTATCTACCTATAAGATGGACAAACGACTTGATAAAGGTCGCCGGAACACGCTGGATGCAGGTCGCTTCCAACAGGTACTCATGGAAGTCATGGCCTATGTTTAGCAGTGGACGTCTTATGCCTGAAATGATGACGATGATGAGTCTCGCTAAAACTCGAGAACGGCTGGGCCAATTTAGCTGATTTTGGTTTTGAAATGTTTGTCATAGTCCAGGGAAGGTTGAAACGGTGAGAAAATTTGGAAATCTTGAGAAATAAAAAATCTTTCGAAGGCGGAACGAAGTTCGCCGGGTCAGCTAGTTGACTAGAAATATGAATTTATTTAATTATAATAATGATCATTATTAATGATTAATATATTTTATTATGCATAGTGTAATAAGCTTAAAAATAGTTATCAAGTTAAAATCTGTTGGCTAAATATGCAAGCATTCAAAGCGTCACTTTACAAAAAAAAGTAAATGAAAAGAAAAAACCGCGAAACAATTTTTGTACCTAGGAAGCTTTGTTATAATAAATATTGTAATTTTGTATATTAATAACACAACGTCGTTTTTTTTCCTCGCATTCAAAGTGAAAAGTAGAGTGTTTAACGCGAGACTAAACAACCATAATGACTTGTTTTAGTCCCTTGTTGAACAATCTACTATTATTTTGGTTTGCGGAAAAAGTATAGCTTATATTGGAAGTAATTTCATAACAAAAGGTTCTTCACCGTATAATGCTATGGTTATAAAAGAAAATCATAGACATCTTAAAAAAAAAATATATAGAAACTATAGCACTTTGAATTAGTGAACTAAGGATTCAGGCTACTTCATCTAGTATCCTAGTTTAGGCATTTAAATTAAATAAATATCAGCACTTTATAGCATTATGTTAGCGTTCCAGGTAGGATTATGTTGTATTATATCGAGGCTTTAGTTAGTGTATATGAGTAATTGTACAACTAACACGTAAACATAAGTACAGCGCTTACTAACGACTTTAATGTAAATCAATTATTTAAATAAACAATTTATTTATTACTAGCTGTGCCCGCGACTCCGTCCGCGAGCCGCGTGGAGTGGTGACAAATTTTCCCCGTTTTACCCGAATTTTTCAATGTTTCTTCGCTCCTATTATACCTTATAGGTTTAGGTAGTTAAAACAATGTAAACAATCTTGACGTGTCTTTTTATTTAAACGTACACTTTATAAATCGAAATCTTTACATTTTACAATTTAGGTATGAAAAAATCATTTACTTTCATAATTGAATTGTATAGTGTAACGATTTTCATTTTTAGACTGTATTTCAACAAAAAGACATGTCAAGATTGTTTATATTGTTTTAACTACCTAAACCGATAAGGTATAGTCGCAGCGTGATGTTATATAGCCTAAAGCCTTCCTCGATAAATGGTCTATCCAACACAATTTTTTTTTTTAATTCGGATCAGTAGTTCCTGAGATTAGCGCGTTCAAACAAACAAACAAACAAACAAACAAACTCTTCAGCTTTATTATATTAGTATACAGGGTTACTGGTAACTCGACGTATTCTTGGTAGGACTTGATAGAGGAGCTAAAATGCAATATTTTTAAGCCATCATATGTATGGCCGAAAATTAACGGTTCTTGAGTTATTGATTTTTTAAGATTTTTTTTGAATTTCCTAAAATTTTACATTAAAACTTTTTTTTTTAAATTTGGCCGTCTGTTGCGGTATTTTTTTATTTATTTTTGAATTATTAAACTATTGTCAAATTAAAACAAGTACAAAAACCCTAACAAAACAAATAAAAGTCTTCGAAATCAGCGAAAACATTTTTTATGTTTTATTAAATCTGTGGTTGTTGTTACTAAACTATTGCTCTAGTGACTAGAGTCTAGTCGAAAATTTATGTTTTATTAAACCGTTAATCTGCTGCAAAAAAAAAAAAATATTAATGGTAATTTATTTTTGTTGTTTTTTTATCTGAACATCCTTTTGTGTTTGACCCACTTTCAGGTTGTTGCTAATTTGTAGTAGGTTTTAGTTTTGTTAAAATGATGCTATAAATAATGCTACTGGTGTCATATTGGGTAACTAAAAACAATTAACAGAATGTGTTGTATTTTTATTTTGTAATTACTAAGTACATTAATACGAAAAATAATACATGCACGATGGTGAAGTACGCAAGCGGAATTATCCCTTAAGGAATTTCTTTCAGCTAACCTTTGAGAGACAGAAGAAACTTAATTATTGAGACTGACAAAAAGAGATTCGAGGCTACAAGAATTATGATGGTTTATATAATGAACATTTCAACATCGTTTCAGTTTGATAGATTATTCGGGAAATATTAGTTACTTACCTAAACGGAATCTTTAGAAGGGTACTTAATTCTAAAATTACTCTAAAATTTCATAGTGAAGATTATCGTTACAATAACAACGAATTGAGTGTAAGATTAAAAAAGCAAACCATTCAAATTGCCTTATACGTAAGTACTTATAATAGGTACTGTTTTTGTTTTCACATTTTACTAAACTACTTGACACCAATGGCAAAATACGGTTTCAATAAGTAAACTATTTAAAGTTTTGTATTATAACAGTTTATCAAAACGAATACATAATAAAAAAGCCAAGTGTACGGTTGTCGATGAAGATAAATACAATAAAAGCTCCAAGACAACAAATGAAGTCGAATTGTAAATTTTATAAAAAGTCACAGGTATTTTAATGCCAAATTATGTACAGTCTCTTAGATAACTTTTTCTAAATTCATGTAAAATTTATACGACGTACTACAAAGAATGGCTAAAATGGTAGCAATACGGAATTTTACAAATAATTGCGCATCGGCGTCATAAACTCTTGCTGCCAGCCGCGCCGACCGCATGTCCCAAATTAAAAAAAATATTCTTCTTTGAATCGTCGTCTGTTTTTTGATATTCAAAATTTGTATACAAGTACTTAATTACAATATCGATACAGTTTTATTTGCTTTATTAAGTCTGAACGTATAGTAAACACATAATATAATTTGAATCCAGATAAGTATTAATAATAACTCAGCTAAAATAAGCAACCACATTAAAATTTTATCTAAGTCTATAAATTACTCAGAAATGAGATATTTGTATAAGCACTATTAAATACGTCGTGCAAACACTTACAAACTTCATGATCAAAGAAATGTCGACAGGGACCATATCGTAGATGTGTATGCGCAGCGGGCACGCGTCTATCAGCTGCATGAACGTCTTTGCCTGCGCGCGAGTGATTGCGGGTTGCCCGTAGTCCATCACCAGTTCGTTCACATAGTTTAATGTATGATTCCGAGCGACCAAAAGTCTTTGACATATAACAGAAATGATAAACACAAAACACATGTGGGATATATCCCAAAAGAGCGTTTGTACAAACCCTCGGACGTCGACATTGTTTTGGTACCAGAATATCATCATTAATAACGTAAGCAGTGTAGTGAAAAATGTAGCTATCAAGCATGCAAAAAGTTGGAAGTTAAAGACACGGTTGATTGACTTGCTAAGGTTGCCAATGATGTCGTATGCCGTCGACAGCTCATGTAAATTAGAGACCTGATTTTTTTTCAGATATTCAGTGTTTAGTTTGGCTTTGGTGTTTCGGTCAGAGTCCACAGTGTAAACGCAAACTGTTTGTAAATAATCACCCGAATGCGGCATGTTCTTTAGATAAAAGTTAACGACATGCAACCTGTTTTTAAGCGCGTTGATCATGAAGCAAAATATTATAATCTCTACGTCTTGTACAAAAAAAAGTATGCTAGATAGTACTATGCTTAACACAGCTAAATTTGTACCCAAATAGAACAATAAAATGAAAGTAATGTTGTAAATGACGATGAACGCTAAAATACCGTAAGTGTAATTCTTTGTCGCATTGTAAATTTTTTGGTTCGTGTTAATGTGAAGTATTGTATCTAGTTCCACAAATGATGAGATAATATTTTTATTAGTATCAGACATAGGGAATGAGTTCAAAATTGCTGTAAGAAAATAATTAACGGAAAGTGTGACTGAGGGTACAAATTTTAGTGCTGTGAAAATGAAATGTTCTTTAGTATGATAAAGTGTTATACCAAACATTACGAACATTATGATTGTCAGGACCCCTGACACGAGCAATCCTAAAGTTTTTTTTTTACCGCTAGCTAACTGTAGCTCTTTGTTCCGGACCTCGAAGCGCGGTATTCCAAAGAGTTGCTCCATTGCGAATAATACTCCAAAGGACTGTACAAAGTTGTATAAAAGCTGTTTATCCGACATTTCTTCATTTTCTTTTTTGTTATTCACTTTTCTTTCTTTTACTTTAATCATGATCCAAATCAAAAAATGTACTTAATCATATTGAGTACTTTCACTGTGTTGCGCCGTGCGCCCGTAAAGACGACGAATAGGTATATTAAAAAGTTTTAGGAATATTTCAGGCTCGGCTACTTTCAATTTATTATGTGTATGAGTAAATCCACTTAACAAAAATTATTCTTCTATTTATCAATAGACGGTTAACAATTCTTACACCTTATTAAATATTGGTAGCTACTAGGACTTATTAAATTCGGTATTGACTTATTTGTTTAGGTATTGTTTATTTTTCTACTTTTTTTTAATGATGTGATTTATATTCTTGTTTGGGTATTACTATGTACTACACTTTGTAGTTTATTTTTAAAGTGTCTATAACATTTTAAAATAATTAGGGTTCTAGTGGCCAAATGGCAAAACATGGAAGCCTCTTAGATTAATTCTTACTTAATGGTGATTAACATAACGGACATTTCAACACAGCTTCAGTTCTAAAGATTATTTAGGAAATATTAGTTACTTGGGTATGGGTAAAGGGATTGTTCAGAAGGTTGAGAACTTAATCATCATTAAAAAGCCCTTCAGGTAAAAAGCGCTTATATCTAGTCGCGATTTTTACTCAAGCTCTCGTCCCACATGTCTCATTGACGTTATTGCGACATAGTTTTGCCATGCCACGTATGATATATTTTTGGGAACGTCTCCTACCTGGCTGTTTCCCGGCGAGTGTGGAGGAATAGACGACGTTTTGAGGGGCACATTGGAATTTATTCTCAACGTCAGCCTGAATAAGGTCCAATGGATTCAGGCGGCTCTTCCTATCCTTTATGGTTGTTTGGGAATACGCCTGGTCCTTGATCTCGGTGTTATCGCGTTCCTTGCGTTTTCTCATGGAGCAGCTGATCTTGTCACTCGCATTATTTCCATTGATGGTGGCAATATCAGTTTTCCATTTGTTCCCGAAGCGCTCGCGAACTGGTTGTACTTCCCCGGTAATGAGCGTCCTGAAAATCTTTGTGTGCAGAGACAGTGGGACGACTTGTGGTGCAGAACGATGAGAACGACGTCCGGTTCGTTGTTTGAGAGTGCCTCAGGGGTTGATTTGGCACGCTTAAAAGCCATCGCATCGCACAATCTGGATCAGAGCGTCTAGTGGGTTCAAATCGATGGTGCAGTCGTTAACGAATTCGTTTGCGAGTTATCGCGGAATTGTATGGAGACGTGTCGACCGTGGGAGTTGTGCAAACTTTCCGCTGGTGGCGCTGTCTCGGTTTCCATACAATTTTGTCATAACTCGCATACGAATTCGTTAACGACTGCACCATCGATTTGAACACACTAGACGCTCAGGTCCCTGGTTGCACGCGCTGCTCTCGCCCCATCTGGGTACGTTGTTAGACAACGACTCCTTGAGGATTGCGACGGCCCTTAGCGGCTTAGGCTAGGCGCGAAGGTTTGCGAGGTGCATCGTTATGTGTGTGGGGTCATGGTCGAAGAGAATGGTCACCATGGCCACAGCTGCCAGAGATGTGCCGGGCGTTTCCCGAGGCATCATTCGATCAATGAGGTAGTTCGGCGAGCTATGGTCTCGGCTATTGTGCCGTGTGTTTTGGAGCCCCTCGGATTGAGTCGTACGGATGGCAAAACACCGGATGGTTTGACGCTCGCTGGTTCCTTCGCGAAGAAGGCGCTGTCTCCTGTGGGACGCAACTTGTGTTAGCACATTGGCGGCATCCCATTTGGGTCAGATCACGAGGTGTGCGGGTTCTGCTGCCCTCTGCTGCTGCTGCGAGGGCAAAACATTTTAAATACTCTGCTTTCGAATCGGCGTAGGACTTCGTGCCGGTGGCAGTCGAGACGGCTGGGTCTTGGAGGTCTGAGGCTCGTGTGCTGTTTGAGATGTTGGGCGTCGATTGTGACTTAAGGGCTGCGACCCCTGCTCTGGTTCGAACCTGGTTCAACAGGTCTCCATTGCTATTCAGCGGGGTAATGCTGCTGGTGTTATGGGGACCTTTGAGCCGGGTACAATGCGGGCGCGGGAGTGGTTTCTTAGGTAGTGCAAATGTAACTTTATATTTGCCAGCCTTTTGGGCACCATGCCACGGGGACCCTTTTTAGATTTAATTTAGTTGTTATTATTATTATTTTTATTTTATTAATAAGCATGTTTATAGTCAGGTCTTTTTAGGTTTAAGTTGTAAATAACATGTACATTTTTCATTATCCATTAATAAACTATATATTTTGAATATTGTATCAGTAGTTAGGTATGCTCAATAATTTATGAGGATGATTACTATATTACTTTATATTAAAACTAGCTTTCCGCCCGCAGCTTCGCCCGCGTGGAATTCGGTTATATTATCTAAGCAAACTATATTTTTGTTTTCCCTCGGGAACATCATTTTTTTCCAGGATAAAAAGTACCCTATTATTTAATCCAGACTTCTAACTTTACTTCTACAAAATTTCAAAGCAATGGGTTTAGTAGTTACGGTGTGAAAGCGGAACAAACAAACTCACTTTCTGATTTATAATATTAAGTAAGGATATTTGAATAATTGTATTTATGTCGTAATTTTATATTTATTAAGTGACATTGTAATATTATTTTATTGATGAATTATCTAGATGACGTGTAATAATTATATTTTGTCATTTTATATCTCAATAAACAAGTAGCTATGTTAATTTAGATACGAAAATAAGTAATCTTCCAATTTCATTTTAAATAGTTTTAATTAATTTTCTGAATTCTTAACAGTAAAATATGTAATTCCATGAACAAAAAAATACAGTTGAAAAATAGTTTTATAGTTTCAATTTTTTATTTTTTGGTCACGCTTTTTCACACCACGTGCGAAATTTGAATAATAATTATAAGATAAGTTGTAGAAACACTGATGAATTTTAGGATTAGTGTCGAATCGACGGCGAACATATCGTATACTTCTATGCGCAGCGGCCACGCATCTATGAGCTCCATGAGAGCCTTCGCATGCGTGCGCGCACTTGTGGGCAACTCGTAGTCCATCACTAACGTGTTCACCAGTTCCTTGGTAACACATCGCGTCCAAAGAAGGCTCTCACAAACGAAAGACAGAATTATTACGAAACAAAATTTGTGGCAACACCAAAAAATTGTTATAAATACGTCCGTACTGATGATAATGCCCGTTCGAAATTGATATAACAATGTCCAAAGAGTAAAAAGGATATATATGAAGGACGAGACTAATATAATGAAAATGTGAAAGTTGAAGAGACTGTTGATAAGTTCACATGTTTCCCCGATTGTGTCGAACGCTAGCGACAACTTATGAAGTTTTTGCTCGGTACTTGACTCACGAGGATGTAGCTGATGTTTTATTGCTGCATTTTCATGCAGCACTGTGTTAAGAGAACCTCTTTTCGTATTCGTCCTACTGCTGATAATTTTCTTAACGTTGCAATTTATAGTTTCCAGTCTAAATTTAAGCATGTAAATCATGATGCACACCACGGCCGTTTCGATATCTTGTAGGAAATACATTGCATTAACGGCAAAAATATGAACTATACTAATTTTATTAGTCATATAGTAACAAAATCCGAAAATTACATTAACACAAATAACAAATATGACAACGCAAATCGTGTACTTTCTTGACTTTTCGTAAAAATTATGTCTGACGTTAAAATTTAATTTTAAGTCTAGTTGCGAGAAATACAACATAACCTGAACGTTGTCCCCACTCCTTGTGAGGGAATGTATAATTACCATCGCCACGTAGTTTGTCAAAATAAGCACTAAACACATATTTTCATAAATATACAACAATTGATTCGAGGTTGTTCTAGATACAGACTGTATATATAAATAGTAAACAACTCGCAGCCCAGTAAAGACAGCAACTATGCATACTACACCACACTTTATTTTCCAATCTGTCGGCAGCAGTTCATTATTTTTGACTTGGAATTTGAATATTCCTAATATTCTTTGTATGATAAAAATTGGCTTGATTGCATAATTTACATTTTGCACTGCGTCAGTGAGGGAATGGCTTTCTCGTTTCTTTAAATTGCTTCGAATTCTTCTATTGTTCATCGTTATTTTTCGGATTAGAATAATCTTGTACAGGACCTTCCTTGGCAAATATTTTATGACTTTTGGTCATCTTTACTTCGATAAAAACAACAAACAAATTTATAAAATGGATTGTAGCAATTTTCTGAAAACAAACAGGCACTGTAGTGTCATTGTCAAGCCAGTCACATTACCTTAGGCTATTAACAAAATTATTATGGTAACCATGGTGAAGGCAAACTTGTACACCGCGTGTACCTAAGGCGTGTAGGTACTAATGATTTTTAAAGTGAAGTTTGTATACTCAGCGGCAAAATGTTCATTATATTATAAGATACTACCTGAAGCTACTCGTAAGAATAGGTTTAATGCTCTCTGATTAAGAAGTTAAAACTCAGCGAAATTTTGAAACCCATTTTATTAGGTTAAAAGAAAAAAGTACGAATACTTAACAACATTTAAATGTTTTCAGTTTTCATAGTCAGCTCCGTATTTGACTATGACAATTTGCTGAAGAATTTAAAACAGGGATCGAATACCGGTATTATTTTCATACATTTATACCGGTATTTAATTTCGGTATCTCAGTTGTTTTTGTATGTTATTGG
>BHDV01008694.1:39555-50986 GCA_005406045.1 Adoxophyes honmai | reverse complement strand
AAATCTATTCGAAGCGCGTAAATACGTTGGCGCCTGTAGTAACGTAATGAGATTTACTACGACCAACTCGTGGTAGAGGCACTGGCGACTAACAGGCTGGCCGTGGCAGTCTATTCTCCCAAAGAATTAGCATTTAGCTGTTCAAAGGGGGAACGCTGCCGGCCTTTTGGGCACCATGGTGCCATGCCATGACACGGGAACCCCTTGTAGGTCAGGTTTAGGATATTTTTAACAAATTTTAATGGTACCTACTTTGTTCTTTCATAATCTCGTTGCTTAGCATTTTATGGTTGATATATTATTTTCAAATTTTACACTTATTCTCTTTTCATTAGTGTTATTGCTTTTTAAGCGACATTGAGAATCCATTTTAGGAATTAGAAACTTTCCCGGAATATTCTCGGTAAAACAAACCTCTTAGAATTTTGTAAAACAAATGAATTTCGGTCGTTATTCTATAATAAAGAAATGAACAAACATGTGAAATGAAAAAGAACTACTCCGTGATCGACAAAAATTATTTAATCAACTTAATGGTGCTTTGCCTGTCCATCACATTTGATGCCATGTGCTGTTTAATATTTGTATGTACATATTTACCTTCACACATACCAACAGAAAGTCACAAACTTATTATGCTTGAGATATGTTTTCATTTCATTGTTGTAATTAGGTATTTAAGTGCTTACATAAGAATGACAAAATAATCAACGGAATCGTAATCGTATGAAGTACATACATAGGTACTAACGGTAAATCTGTTTTAGTTGTTCACATTAAATACTTACAGCTACAAACTACTTACTGATTAATAAATTAAGTAATTATTTTTAACTGTTAATATGCGCTTTCAACACGTGCTACGAAACAAATTGAAGAAAACACACTCGTGATTTACTTGACTATACGTTTTTCACTACTCTACAAACCCACACATTTTTTTTAGACGAAATGCGATATTTGTATGATGACAATCAAATAAGTCGTCGAGACACTTATAAACTTTAACATCAGTGTTATATCGACGGAGAACATGTCGTAAACATATATGCGCAGGGGCCAAGCGTCGATTAGCTCCATGAAAGCCTTTGCCTGCGCGCGCGCGTTCGTAGGCAGCGCGTAGTCCATCACCAGCTCGTTCACCAGCACTTTGGTGTCGTCGCGCGTTGACAACATCGTTTCACAAATAAATGCCATCGAAGCTACGGTCAACATCTCGCTAGAACACCACAAGAATATAGCAGTTATACTAGTGCCAGAGTAGATGTCGGTACGGAAGTAGTAAAGCGAACTCCACAAAGCTATGACAATGTAGACAAATGCTGAAATAAGGGTCATGAATATTTGAAAGTTGTAAACCATGTTCACAAGGCGACAAATATCGCCGATGATGTCGTATGCCAAAGACAGCTCGCCTAAATTAGACACCGGAATATTCTTAAGCAGGGTGAAATTCTTTTCAGTATTTGCGTTCCGTTGACGAATGGTATAAATTGATACTTTGTCTTGGCTGTCATCATTGTTAATACACTTGACCAGGTAGTGATTGATAACCTTCAGCCGAGATTTCATCATGTTCATCATCAAGAAGAAAAGCAATATTTCCAGGTCTTGTACGAAATTCAGTAGATAGTAAACAATGTTGCTGATGACACGAGTCACGTTGTCGCTTTGACTGAGCGTTTCGAGGATGAAGTCACTTATGCTTGATACTAAGTGAACTATAACTACCACCACAAGGGCGATTACGGAGTAATTCTTTGATTTTATGTAGAACTCGTCGCTTGTATTGATATGAAGTGTGTTGTCGAGATCAGCTACCATGGTTATAATACGAATGTTGGCTTTGCTCAGCATGCAAGAAGTCATAACAGCTGATGAAACGTATTGAGTCAAGATCACAACAGTCGGAAAATCCCGAACTGTGTCTACTAAGTCCAGATTTCCCGAAATAAGGACTTGTGTCACGTCAAAAGAGAAAAAAAATATAATGGTCACGAGTGCCGTCATAAATATTCCAGATAATTTCATTAAAGCAGAGGTGGGCTCTAAATTTTTCTCCGTTACGCGAAACCTGAATATTCCAAAAACATGTTCCAAAACAAGAACCGGACTGATGCAGCGAATGATATTCTCGGTCTTGGATTTCGTAGGTTTCTGGTTATTCCTTTCATCGCCTTTGTCTTCCTTTTCAGCCGTCGTTTCAGCCATAGTTGTGTGCTCTCCAAGAACTGACTGAAATCGAGTTGACTGCCAACGTTGACGTAGGTATAATGAATTAAAACACGTTTAATGTACGTTACTAATGAGTAAACAGGGAAGGCCATTGGTTGATACATAATTTATGCCTTGGAATATCTTCATGTTGTCATGTATACGTACCACTGTTGGACACAGGCCTCCTCCCAGTATAACAAATGTATTGATTCGTCTATATTCAACTCACGATAAACACAGAAACAAAACCCCACCCACCCACATTAAGTAATTCCGGACAATCTTGATATTTTATCAAAGTCTATTTTAACAGGACAACAGCTGAATAAAAGCTAGGTATAATAAAGGGCGTATCAAATTTTAAATGGTATTGGTTTATTTTTTATGAGCCTATTTTTTACTTTTTACTGGTATTATGCACACATAGTCTACTTACATACACATAACATTTAACATTTACATGCGCATGACATATTGCTTGGGGAATAGAAAGAGTATACGGAAACGGAAAGTTACTCAGAAGGCAATCATTCATGACGATACTTATTTTTTCGCTGAATGGGCTGAGGGGAGATAATTACGGAGCCAAATGAAATGAATCTCTCCTAAACAACAAAGTATATTAGATTTTTACAAAGTTTTTAATTACAATAAAATCATTCTCACTCAAAGAAAATCTAACGAAGACAATACGTCAAAACCCTTCCTTCATATCTACGCCAGCCTGCCAGCGCCTTTGCGTTGCAAAGAGGTGCAACCGCCACAGGGCAAACGCCTCCTCTCATGGTTTGCAAACGTCTCATTTTTTTGCCATCACCGACCAATAATACAGGAACAAGTCTGAATATCAGCCACCACACCATCCGTTTTATGGCTCCCACTCAATGGCGTTTTTGGCCCACCTGTGTGGATCCATGCGGCTGACAGTGGCCTGCCCAGACCTAACTTCAGCCTGGCGGCCTGCGCTCTGACCGACAATACGAGTTTTGAAACGCATAAGTCTTACATCACGCCAGTATTTTTCCAAATGGGTTAGGCTGACCACACGAAACATTACGTAGCTAAAACCATGACCTGACTTCCTAATTCTCGTTTCTTCACCATTTTCAGCATAAATAAAAGCAATACAGCATACAGTCTAGTACTACTACACTCTACGATATACTTACTTTAACCGACTTTAGATTCTTACTATTCGTGGATACGAGAGAAATGGAGATATTTAAATCCGAAACCACACGCGGAATCTATCTACTAAAGCAACAATGACAATGAGTCGTTCGCCGTACAGTTGACAGCAAAAATATACATCTACCGTACGACCGTACGTCAGCGTCAAACTAAGAGCGTAGCCACATGTCCACGACACGGCGCCGTAAACGTAAAATGACGCGGTGTCGTGTCGGAGCGCGGCACGTTTTTCGCCGTGCGAATGCCAATTCGGTCAACGAACGCCTTCTGTAAACTCGACTGTCCGCCAATCTGCCTCACCTAGTATGGCTGTGACAGCTGTCGATCGCAGAATTCGGCCGACTACAGTTTTCTTTACAAATTTGCAGTCCCAGTGTAATTGCCGCTTTAAGTATATGTATACATGTTGTGTAGGTTTTAAGTTCTTTACCGAAATAAATTAATAAAAAGAAAGTAGACGACGGTAGACTTTTTGATACTACATATTTAATATAAAAGGAGAAGGTGGGCTAAAAGTAAGGGAACATCTGTAATAATAACGAACAATACCTAATTAGGTGCTAGTGATTTAATCTTAATGTTTCGTTTTCACACAGCAAAATCTATTAAGTGTACATCAAAAATAACATTCTATCAATTCTACCAAACAATTACAATGTAGGTACACACACGCGATTACTAGAGTTATAATTAATATTTGATGATTGTAAATAATGTTACAGTCGCAGATATTGCCTAATAAGTATGACAAAGAGGTGCAACAGAAAAATTACGATGAACCATGCTAAGGCCCCTGACCCAACTAACTGTTGTTTAGAGCTTGTAAGATTTGTTAATTCTGTTGAGTTTTTTATGTGAAATGAGAAATTTGTATGATAATAATCAAATAAGTCGTTGAAACACTAATGAATTTTAACATCAATGTTATATCAACGGAGAACATGTCGTAGACAAATACGCGCAGTGGCCACGCGTCGATCAGTTGCATGAACGCCTTCGCCTGCGCGCGCGCGCCCGCGGGCAGCCCGTAGTCCATCACCAGCTCATTCACCAGAATTTTAGTGTCGTCGCGCGTCGCCAGCAACGCTTCACAAACAAAAGCTATCGAAGCTACGGTCAATATCTCATTGCTACACCACAGCAATATAATCATCAAGTTAGCAGTATTGTAAGCCTCGTTGCGGAAGTAGTAGAGCGAAGTCCACAAAGCTATTATAATATATAGAAACGCTGATATCAGAGTCATAAATAGTTGATAATTGTATATCTTGTTAACGAGGCTGCAAGTTTCACCAATCATGTCGTATGCTGAGGACAACTCGGTTATATTCGTCACTGGAATATTTCCTAGCAAATCAAACTTTTTTGTGGATTTCATGTTCTGTTGACGAATAGTATAAACCGATATCTTGCCCAGGTTGTCATCACTGTGGATGAACTTTACTAGATAATGATTTACAACTTCTAGCCTTCTTTTTAGAATGTATATCATTAAAAAGAAGAATAGTATTTCCAGATCTTGTAGAAAATTAAGTACGTAATAAAGTAAGTAGCTGATATACCCATAATAATCATCGCTTCCCTGAAACAAGAAGTCGCTTACACTGGATATGAGGTGGATAATCAATATCACTGCTAGTCCAATGACGGTGTGGTTCTTCGATCTGTTGTAAAACGCTTCACTCGCATTGATACGGAGTATATCATCGATGCCAGTCAGCAATGTCATAATTTGAATATTAGCTTTCGTTAAAAGGCAAGATGTCACCGTAGCAGAAGTTACATATTGAATCAGAAAGACGACTGAAGGAAAATCCTCTATCAAATCCACTATATCCAAATCTATTTCAAAAGTGGCGACAAAAACAACACTGATCACCGTCGTTATAAATAACCCCAATATCTTCATCCGGCCAGTTGTGGGTTCCAAATTGTTGTATGTGATGCGAAATCTAAATATCCCAAAAAGACGTTCCAAAAAAAGTAGTGGACTAATGCAATTAGCGACATGTCCAATCTTTGACTTTGTAAAATTTGGTCTATTTATGTCGTTGACAGCGTTCTCTTTGGCGTGAACCATCTTTGTAACTAAACCAAGCGCCACGTTTCAATTCTTATTAAATTTTACCTGGATAAAGAAGTAGGTACTTAAGTTTAGTAGAAAAACATTCGAAACATTACCCTAATGAAAAAGTGAAAGTCATTGGAGGAACTAAGAACCTATTAGATGTTTTATTATTTTCAAAGTGACTATTAAAAAAGAAGAAGCCCTATGATTGTAAAGTATATATATACAGTGTGTAATTCACTAATTAAAGCTTCTGCGCGTAATTTCGTCTGCATATAAGTGCGAGTTCGGAACTTTACACGCATCACTTTGTATTGAATACCGGAAAGTTTGTGCTAAAATTCCAATGCGATTCCTACCGATTATATCTAAGGAACATAATATTATTTCTTCTTATTTATCGCTACACTCTTGCCAGAGTGATCGTGGCCGTAATGTCTTAAGTGGCGAGCCTTATCATCTTATAGCTGCGCGTCTAATATAAACATATTATTATCATGATTGTATAAGAAAAAAACTATAAAATATTCGGAGGTATTGTGATAAGACAATATTTAGTACTTAGTAAAATTTACACAAAATGGGAAACTTGTATCATAACAATGAAATAAGTCGTCGATACACTGACGAACTTTATCATCAATGTTACATCAACGGGAAACATATCGTAGACGTGTATGCGCAGCGGCCACGCGTCGATCAGCTCCATGAAAGCCTTCGCCTGCGCGCGCGCGTTCGGGGGCAGCGCGTAGTCCATCACCAGCTCGTTCACCAGCACTTTGGTGTCGTCGCGCGTCCGCAGCAATTTTTCACAAATAAACGCCATCGCAGCTAAAGTTATTATTTCGCTGCAGCACCACAGCAGCATTGTAGTGAATTCGTTGCTGTCGTAAGTTCCAGTACGGAAATAGTACAGCGAAGTTGAGAGCGCTATTATTATGTATACAAACGCAGATATCATAGTCATAAATATTTGAAAGTTGCAAACTATGGTGAGAAATTGAGAAATTTCACCAATTATTGCGAAAGCCGAAGATAGCTCATGTAATTTTATGATCGGGATATTTTCAAGCAGATTTAACTTCTCGTCAATCCACGTGTCTCTTTTCCGAATAGAATGTACGGTGATGTTATCCTGATCGACACTATCGTGAATTATTTTCATCAGATAGTGATTTACTAGCTGAAGCCTGACTTTGAGTGAATTAATTATTAAGTAAAAGAACAGTATCTCGAGATCCTGTTCACAACTTAATAAATAGTCAAGAACACCGCAGAACAAATTGGTGTCATTGCTGAATTCGAAGATCAAGTCGCTTGCAGTCGCTGTGAAGTTCACAATCAATACTAAAACAAGTAGGACGATGGTGTGGTTCCTCAGTCTTTTGTAAAAGTGGTCACTATTATTAACACGAAGTATAACGTCGAGGTTGGCCAGTGAAGTGATGATATGAATACTGGAATCACTAAGCAGACAAGATGTTATTACTGATGTAGAAGCGTATTGAATCACTATTATCATTTCCGGTAAAACTTTTACAACATTCATTAATTGTAATTTTCCGACAAGGACGTCAATCAAGTTGAATGAAACGATGTACATGATGGAAATTGTGGCTGTAATGATTATTCCAAATATCTTCATCGATCCAGTTGTTGGTGTAGTCTTGCAATTTGTACTTTTGAATCTAAATATTCCGAATATATTTTCGATCACAATGATTGGGACTAAGGATTTAATAATATTCTCGGTCTTGGGTTTTGCAATTTTTAACTTTTTCCTTTCATTACCATTATTGCTTTTATGTGCAATCATTGTCAACCTTATGACCACACACACCATACACCGTATTTTCGATCCAACCAGTCGATACTGTAACTAGATTACCTGATTCTAACGACTAACAAGTCATTTTTTATGAGCGATGAATAAAATCAATTAAGAGTATTGCTTGTTCAATATTACATGATTTTTCTTCAAGTTAGTGTTAAGGTATAAAGTTTTTTTTTAATAATGACAATTGCGTAATAAATTTAGCGCCGTAGTACCTCTAAGTCTAAGTCTTAGAGTCTAAGACAATGGTATACTACCCACTGGCAGGTAACGAACGAACATTGACTTTGACCAGAGATTTGTGCGCATCAAGCCGGGTACTCACTAGCGAGCCGTAACCGTAACATACGTGATACAGTAACGAGGTTCTAGTGTGTACGCCTGTTACACTACTTACGGGTTCAGAGCGTCTAGTGTGAACAAATCGATCGTTCAGTCGTTAACGAATTCGTTTGCGAGTTATCGCAAAATTGTGTGCAAACTGAAACAGCGCCGTTAGCGGAACGTTTGCACAACTGCCACGGTCGATACCGTCTCCATACAATTCCGCGATAACTCACAAACGATTTCGTTAACGACTGCACAATCGATTTGAACACACTAGACGTACGGAAAGGAGTACGTTGTAGACATCGGGCTCGCTTCAAGGCGCTCGCGTACCGCTCGCAGTAGGTTTGCTAACCACATACACACCATGTTTTTGGTTACAGCATATGCAACGGTTACAGTTACAGCTCGTACAGAGTACCCGGCTTACCACTTTCAATAATCTAACGTGAGTAGGTAGGTCCTGAATTTAGCACATTTTATTTTAGAAAGTTACAGAAAATAGCATAAAAACTGGTCATAGCTTATTAAATAACTTTAACATTCGATGGTCACATTTTCTTTAGTCGTTATTAAAACTAGCTTATATTAAAGTTATTACTTATTATAATAAACATACATTACCATCTTGCCATTGGTTGTATTTAAATTAAGATGCAATGACATGATGTACCTATTCGTAGACATGCAGTTCGTCTGATGTGATTGCTTTCCTTTAGAATATTTTAAAAATGAATAGCTTATAACTTAGCTGACAATTACATACATTGATACTCAGTAAGTACTACTAAACTCAATAAGTTTGCTAGCAATTATACCACCTTAATTTATTTAATTCTATACTTATATGTATAGCTATATCCAGTGCCGGTTTTAACACTTCTAGCGCTCTGGGCAACGTGACTTCTATGGCGCCCTCCAACCTCCAACTAAGATCGATAGGCTACTAAGAGGTTCATATGGCGCCTCTTTTACCCGGCACCCTGGGCGGTCACCCAACCGCACTATGCGCTAACGCCGCTTATTGTTATTTTACGCAAAATGAGAAATTTGTATGATAACAATCAAATAAGTTGTCGAAACACTTATGAATTTCAACATCAATGTTATATCGACGGAGAACATGTCGTAGACGAATATGCGTAGTGGCCACGCGTCGACCAACTGCATGAACGCCTTCGCCTGCGCGCGCGCGCCCGCGGGCAGCCCGTAGTCCATCACCAGCTCGTTCACCAGCACTTTAGTTTCGTCGCGTGTGGACAGCAAGGTCTCGCAAACAAACGCCATCGATGCTACAGTCAACATCTCGCTGAAGCACCACAAGACTATGGTAATTAAGTTTCCAGCGTAAATTTTTGAACGGAAGTAGTACATTGAAGTCCATAAGGCTATTACAATATAGACAAATGCTGATATCAGAGTCATGAACACTTGAAAGTTGTAGACCTTGTTGATAAGGTGGCAAATGTTACCGATGGTGTCGTATGCCGTCGATAGATCCTGCAGGCTACTTGAGATCTGGGCATTTCCATGCAAGTCCAATTTTTTTCCTGTCTTCACTTTCTTCTGAGAAATTGTGTAAAGGGTTATTTTGTCCTGGTCATATTTTTTCTGATTTAACTTTACTAGACAGTAATTTATGAATTTCAATCTGGACTTCAACATCACTATCATTAAATAGAAAACTAATATTTCAAGATCTTGTACGAAATTAAGTATGTAATTACAAATTTTGATGACCGAGCTATCGTCATCTGTGGTTTCGAGGAGGAAATCGCATGCGCTGGATATTATGTGAACGATTGTTATGACAGCAAGCGCGATGATGGTGTGATTTCTAGATTTTTCGTAAATCTTTCCTTTTGCCTTAATTTGAAGTGTAGCGTCGAGATCCGCCAGTGACGTCATGATACGAACGTTAGCCTTGCTCAGTAGACAAGAAGTCATGACTGTAGATGTAGCGTATTGGAACAGTATGACAATTGCTGGAACATCCTCTATTGTATCCACTATTTCAAGTAACCCGGACAGCGCTCTCGGGAAGTCGTAGGCGAGCACGAATATTATGACTGTGGCGGATGTAATAAATAGTCCGAAAACTTTCATCCAGCCGTTTGCAGGCATTATGTGGCCGTTTAAAACACGGAACCTGAATATTCCAAAGATGTTTTCAAAGGTGAAGACTGGCGCGAAACAATTGATGATATTCTTGGTGTGCGTCGGCGTAGTTTTCAGTTGACCTGTATTTATTTTACCGTCTTCCTGTTTGGTGACCATTTTGATGGGCGAGAAGGTGCGAGTCTCAAGTCCACGTCCATTCCGCTTGGAATGAATCGACTCAAAACAAAACACGCCTACTTACCTACTTAATTTATCTAATGATAGAAAGTATTGACGGCTTGTTTGTCGTTAGTAACAAGGGCTACTTATAATAATGGGGTATGGCGTACGCATGTATGTACCTATGTAAATAATGAGTCCTGGCTCTGGGAAATATTGATCAAGTTTTGAAAAAAATTACAATAAGCATATAATTGGTAAGTACTTACTTAATTTGTGACATATGGGTTACATTTGCGTGCCTTTGTTCGAACTAAGTAAGGAAAAATTGAGGTGTGAGCCTGGAGCCTGGGTTTCAAACCTATGACCAGAGGGTCACGCAGAGGCGTGAGAGGCCAGAGGCCACTTGCCGCTGGGCTACCATGGCTTCATGGTTGCATTGCATGACATATATCTTATATAAAATAATAACTTACTATTATTAGGGTTTGTTCGTACCATGAAATTCAACTCATAAATGTTACCTACTTATCCTTTTAGCTTATTTTCTTAATTGTCATCGAATAGTAACAATTTTTTTTTTGGTTTAATTTAGCCACTTAAATAACTTTAGCTTAGCGCGCCACCTAGCTGGCACCACTGGCACCACGCGTTTCAACTCTTGTCGTATGAATTCAGGGCTATTTTCATCCATTCATGATAGTTGGTGCTATCATCATACCACGGAAAGAGGGCGCTGCAGTAACATACGATGAATTGTTCAATTATTGTCCAATATCAGAAAAGATTGTTCTCTAAATTGAAAAAAATCCCAGTCTTTACTGTACATAGAGCATTTTTCGAAAAGCTCAACAAAAATAATTAACAATCTGTCATATTTACAGGTTCTAAATCAAGGGAGCCAAAGGTTTATAAATACGCTATTTAAAGGTGTTTTGCTTTAGAGTTTTTAGAGTGTTTACTATCACTATCAAACTCCCAAGCTCACATTCAGCCGAAGTGACCAGTCAAATCTGTCCAAGGAGTCTAATTCAGAAACTACGTAGGTACTACATAGGTATTGTGTCTGAGCAGATTCAAATCAAGTGCGGATCAGGCCATAAGTACGCCGTTCACCGCATCAAGTTTGTGATGTTATTTTAACTAATTAAAGTTATCGATGAGCTCGACGTCGAGATGTCAAAATATGCTGTCATATTGTACAGGGAAATTTTGATAGCTCGACGTCGAGTTCGTCGATGAGTTTAGTTAGTTGGTACGTTAGGGAATAATACTACTTCACTTAACGTCATAGCAACCGAAGCCCTTACCCATATGTAAATTTTGATATTTAATCTAAATTGAACGAATGATTTATTAAAAACTAGCTGTGCCCGCGACTCAGTCCGCGTGGACTTCGATTTAACTCTGGCTACTGATAATAATAACGCTGATTATCAGATACTGTCTGCTCATTTGTACGAATTAATATCAAGAAAAGAAAGTGAACTTGAACGCTTCATTCAGAGCAAAAT
>BHDV01008694.1:0-23254 GCA_005406045.1 Adoxophyes honmai | reverse complement strand
AATGGGTAAAAAATTAAGGAAATGAGAAACTCAAATGAAATCAAGTAAGTGAAATAGTAGTAGAATGCAGCCAACCAGATAAAATATTTTATAAGTATGATTTGAGTGGGAGATTAGTAATGTGTATTGCCTGTTCCAAGAGTACAAGCAAACAGCTTATTCAATGATAATTTGATAATGCTCAAGACTCGGGAAAACTTATTGTGAAATTTACCGATTACTATAGCAAAATACAATAGATTAATGTCTTGTGCCAGCAAAATTGAATACCATCAACATACAATGATTTTTACGAAAACATTAAGCATTGCACAGGTGTGCAATATTCAGACGGCGGTAAATTTGAGCAATCATCTTTTAAGTTCCAAATCATTTCATTTTTGATCTAGTTTTTTCCTACCAAAGGTATCAAGATATTGTTGATTTAATAAAGTAAAAAAAAGTTATCATTATTTGAGGATTAAATTTTTTTTATTTTTTTTGTCCTTAAATACTAATTTACGTTTAATGAAGTTGATATTTTGTTATTTACCAATGTGGTACTAGGTACCCGTCCAGAATATTCCTTTTAAGCATAAAAAATGTAGTAAGTAATAAGTAAAACAGAAATAAATAGATTAAGTATTTTAATACAATGTATTTTACCTGTTTTGGTAACGAAATAAACGAATTTATCTCATTTCAAAGCTAATGATTAGTGGTAAGATGACTCATTAATAAATATGACTAAAATTGCAGAAACAAAGTAAATAAAGACATCTACAAAAAATACCAAAAAAAGGAATAATGCTTTTTATATGTTACTTAGTTTAACAGCTTAATTGCAAATTTAAAACTTAGCTCATTTTATATTTAAAATGGAAAACACGGATTTTGTAATTACCACGTAGAAACGGACATCAGACAGATGTCTTCTTCTACGTGTAAGTTTTTCTAAATACTGTTTTAAACTTTCGTGATTCTCACACATTTATTTATGTTTACGCGGGACTGAGTCAACTCGTGACCACGGTCGCTGTAACGCGGCCGAAACGTCGAGAGGTAATTAAAAAATACCGTGATCAAGTCCCGCGTAAACATAAATAGTATTTCTAAGGAAAAAAAGACATCTACATTTTTCAGTAAAACGAGGACATAGCGTTAAAACCTTTTATGCGATCAGTAAAAAACGTTAGGTATCTTAATGCAACATGCAAAATTTCATGTTAATCGGTCCATTACTCTCAAAATAGTCACACTTTTTTAGTAATTACGCTCTCCTGTAAAGTTGAGTTTTTGTAGATATCTTTTTTTACTTTGCTGCCATCGATATTATGACCAAAGTACTCGTTAAAATTAAAACAAATCAAATGAGACCAAACTCGATGAGTTCGAAACGCAAAAATATTCATTTACACGTGATTTACATTAAACATTAAAAACCTAAAAAGAAACGTAGGTACCTACAATAACGATTCGGCCGTCTTCGGTAGGTACGCCGCGAGATCTCGCGCTCTCACGTTCTGCATAAATTTTCGCTATTTTGTTAGGAAACTTGCTTGTTTTGACACTGACAGGTTTACCGGTAATGATTTTATGGGTAAAATATCAAATAGAGGTAATGTTGTCAATTGTCAAAACCGCTATAACATTTGAATACCGGTATTGATTATACCGCTTATTAGATCTTTAGTGATATTTAATACCGAATTGCATTATAACCGGTTATACCGTATTTAAAACCGGTAGTCAGAATACCGGTAACGATCCCTGAAACAAAGCAATATGAAACTAATTATGAAAAGGTTCAAAGTGGCACAGGTATCAATTTCCTTGACTGTACCTCTATTGATTTAAAAGATTTATAACCTGAAAATAAATGCTAGAAGTGGCTTTGTGGGAAGTGAAATAGTCTTGATTTCAATTGCGCAACATTTTGTATGTTCTGCTTAGCCCATTTGGAAAAAAAGGCGTGAAGATACGCGTGTGTGTTCTTATTATAAAAATAATTTAACACACATTTTTTATTATCTATCTGACGGACTAAATAGTTGTTTGCAGTCAACTATCCAATTTTGTGGGTTAGTGATGTTGTAATTAAATTTTTAGTTAGCTATATTGTCGCTAGTACCCAATAAAGGAGTTTCTGATAGTACTCAAAAACTCTAGCGCCTTAGAAGATCCCTCGTAAAAGGAAATTCCGAAATCTCTTATACCAAAGAGTTGTGTCAATAGTCAAAGAAATAACAATTTAAAACACACCGACAGTTCCGCTTATATTGGCTAACAACTAGTGATGGCTGCCGATATTGGTTATCGATATCGATAAACTTTGCTACCATAGTGAAATAAAACGGATCTACTCACGTTTTTATATCGAGTTAATATGATTAGACTTTGTCTTCATTGCTTGATCAATGCTATCCACCCAGAGTAGGCTCATAAGTTAGCAATTGATATCTCTAGTTAGTTATTAGTATAATTGAGTATGTTAAGGGACGATGCGGATAATGGAATCCGCATCCGCAAAATATCAAAGCAGAGTTTATGCGGATACATGGTACTCGTCAATGCCCTTGTGCTATTACAATTTAGTGATCTTACTGTTGAAGGGTACGGGATTAACTCATAATTCTTTGCCAAATATCTTAGACTTAGATTTTACAGGTAAAAAATCCTATTTACCTCATATTTTTTAGTTATTGCATGTCAATGAGCAGCGGCAATCGTTTACTCCTAGCTCTCACACTATAATTTAAACTTGAAAACTATCGATATTTGTATCGACTCTTTGTCCTCCCTATTTCTCGCCGCGGGGCGCAACACTCGGGATTATGATAGAAAATCTTGCAACAATAAATTGTGGTTCCGGCGCTAGGGTGCGGACAGACAGACCGACATATTGCCCGGAATTTAATACTAGGAACGGCTTTTGAAAATATGAAGAGTGAATACTGCATTTATCTTGAAAATTTGAGATTTTTTAGTTCTTCATGGTTTTTGATCCCCCGCAAAATGGTAGAGTTATGACTTTCCATTGTACAACGTTTATGAGTAAAACATAGAAAAACTGACCAAGTGCGAGTCGGACTTGCGCGCGAAGGGTTTCGTACCATTGCCGAAAGGAAAGGTATATTACGGTTTACGACGCGGACGTATTAAAAAAAACTACTCACTAGATCTCGTTCAAACCATTTTTTGGCGGAAGCTTGCCAGGTAATAAACATCGTATATTTTTTAGATTTATCATTCGATTATTTTAGAAGTTAAAGGTTTAGTAATAATAACAAAAAAATTAGATCTAAACTCAAAAACTGTCGTGGGTACATATTTTTGAAAAAAATCTTTAATTTTGATAATTGGGTGGTGGCCTGACCACCTATCTCCCTTCAAAGTTTCTCGTACTGCTTATTGGACACCCTGTACATACATAATAATAATCAAATTTCAAAATTATTAATCTAAATATTCTGACGAAATTTAGAATAACACTTTTCCATTTCTTCCGTGGATATCGTAAGAAGCGACTAAGGAAATAGGTTAAGCAACCTGTCACTATTATATTACCTCTTCCATCTATTTTTAAACCTAAAATTGATAGAAATGGCTGCGAAGGGTGAAATAGTCATGGCTCTGTCTATATCTCGTTTCGTCTGCTCTGCCTACCTTGTTTAGAACGTAGGTGTGACTGTATGTGTTGTATATTCTGACAAAGATGTAGATAAGGTAAAAGTACCAATTCTCAACGCCTCAACGCCCAGGAGATAACAGTGACACCCATCTGTCAACTGTCTTACTATGACATAAGGTTGCAAGTGCCAAGTATTGGGTCAGTGTCGAGCACAGGGACGTTTACCTTAATTGTGAAGCACATTTCCGTGAAGGTCACAAAAGCCGACCGTTTCCCGGCGAAGCAGTGAGCACCGCCCTTATACGACGCCCATTGTAAACGGTTCGAACTCAACTCCATAGCGACAAAGGAAAAGGCTTTATTTGTAGTTTCAATAACAAACGAACTACTTAGCTGTGCGCGTATAGCGGTAGTCTGGGAGCTGCACATATCTGTCACGTTTAATACATACATACATACATATTCTCACGCCTGTATTCCCAGGAGGGGTAGGCAGAGCACATGAATTCAAAAATCCAGTGCCACGTTTAGCAAATTCAGGGTAACCAGATGGTCAAACGTGTTATTGTGGTGACAGGTTGCTAGCCCATCGCCCACAGTACACCTACCCTTTCCCAGAGTCGACTCTTACGACACCCACGGGAAGAAAGGGGGAGGTGCTATTCTAACCCGGCACCACACGGGTAAAAAATGATTTAATTATTCAGTGCCAATTAAAAAAAAATACATACCGCATGGCGTTGTGTAAATGTGCAGAACACTATTTATAAAATTCTGCACAACACAGCTTATGAAATTCTGAACAACACAACTTACGAAATTCTGCGCAACTTAGAAAATACATACATCACATCTGTATATCCAAATGGGGTTAGCAGAGCTCACGGAACGTCGCATAGACAAAACCTTGACTATTTCACATTTCGCGAGCATTTTTAGCATAACTCCAGGTTCAAATGCAGAAAAGAGGTATAATAGTGACTAGAGTGAGTAGGAGTGAGACATGAGCAGCGTAGGCGGACGTCCGTGGTCTCCACTCGAGCACTGAGACCCCATCGGCCACCTGCTCTGCGTGCTGTGGCCTATCCATTACCACTTCGATTTGTTAATCCAGTGGGCTATATCGGTGAATTTAGTTCGTTAATGTATCTCCTCATTTCTGATTCAATCACGTAGACACCTCGAGCATAGTCCTCTCCAATGCTAGTTGAGCAAATTTGAGCTTAGAGATGAAGCCAACAGAGAAATATATTTTCAAATGTCCAGGTCACCAATATGGAATCGATTCCAATAGAGAGATCTCTCTCCAGGCTGATGTTATGCCTGGGGACCGAAATCCACTGAGAGAAAGTTGGAAGTTATATTTACGTAACCGATCATTGAATCTTCATTGGCGCGTTGTAGGATTGTTTAGTTCGGCTATTTGACGATAGGTGGCGTTAGGACGCTTCAATATAAGTGTGAAGGAAGTGTGTATGTTGTTAATTTAGTATTGAATATTGGTGATAAATGATAAATCAATACATAATTCAGTGAGCACCTCCCGGTCTGATACTGGATTTATTGAGTAACTCAATACCGCCCACACAATATGTTTATTTTTGATTCGTATTGTGTGGAGCTAGGAACCACGGAAGCGCCCACAGATACAAAAGAGTCGCGGACTTTGGACTTCTTTTCCAATTATGCTTGTTTAGAAATGTTTTGAGAGTAGCTAGAGGTCCATACTTCTAAAGAAAACCTTGGAATATCACTTTGTTATATCTTTGTCCGAGTATATTTTAAGAGACTCTTATTTTTGCCTCTTTTTTTCCGTCTAATTAATTAAGTTACCTTTTTGTTTCTCAAAGGTGTGTAAGAGATCCCCTAGAGGATAAGTCCGCTGTTGTACTCTACCATTTAACTTGCATTTTCTTGAATTTCTGTACAATATTGAGTTTACATACTGATTCTCATTAACGCTCTGAGATACAAAATTTAATGAATTAAAAAACTCAAATTTCTCGCAATATTGCACATTAAAACTATTTTCACGTTCATAAAAAAGTTACAACTAGCGATAATCCACTGAGTCGTTCACCTAATGCAGTCGCACCTGTTCCTAACTAATTCCGTCAGCAAACGTCTTTACACTACACTGTTCGCGACCGCCGTCACCTATAGTAGAGACTTTTAGGTACTTAAAAAAAGGTAAACAAACGGGAGCTGTCAAAAGTCAACCTGACAAAGTCAAAAATCACGTAAGGTATGTGTTGCTACATTAAATACGATACTTTCTATTTTAGTCGGATTACATTCCGATGGATCAAACCTTGTAATACGACTAAGATAGAAAGTGTCGTATTTAATGTAGCAACATATACCTTACGTGACTTTTGACAGCACCCGTTTGTTTATCTTTTTTTAAGTACCTAAAAGTCTGAAAAATAGACTGTCCGCCGATCGTCACCTAGTCAAGCTGTGACAGCCGCCGCTCGCCGTCTGCCACTACACTTTGGCGGTCGACGCATATATAATAGCATGCGGCAACCTAACTTTTCACACACACACACACACACACACATCCTCATCCACACGCCCGTATTCCCAAGTGGGGTAGGCAGAACACATGAATTCAAAAATCCAGTGCCACGTTTAGAAATTTCAGGGTAATCAGATGGTAAAACGTGATATTGTAGTGACAGGTTACTAGCCCATCGCCTACAATACACTAATCCTTTCCCAGATTCAACTCTTACGACACCCACGGGAAGAAACGGGGAGGTGCTTATCTAACCCGGCACCACACGGGTTTTCACTGGGTTCACAGTTTCACGGGATCTCAACTAACTTTTCAATGTAATTCAAATTCTAATGTAAAGATATTCGGCTCATTTAACTGCACGAATATTGCCTATTGGTTCGATAGATACGGCAATAAATTCAGATTGTAAACGTCGTAGTTGTCTCCATTGCGCGGGCCGAGGGTTTTTTAATTCGATCCGGCGCGGCCCGGCGTAATGGATAGGAATCTAATAAATCAGGGGAGGTGCAGTGGATATAAAACAGTAGGGCGCGCTTCAACATTATTGATTTATTAATATTTACGCGGGACTTAATCACGGTATTTTTTAATTACCTCTCGACATATGTGTCTCTTAATATGTGTGAGAATCACAAAAGTTTAAAACAGTATTATTGATTTATAAATATAATAAATATTCACTGGACAATATTTACACCAATCACCTAGTCCCAAAATAGGCAATTTAATGCCTGTATTATGGGTACTACACAAAGGATACTTACTTATATTCGTATATAGATATTTATCCAAGACTCGAAAGCAAACATTCGTATTTATCATACAAACATCTGCCCCGACCGGGGATCGAACCCGGGACCTCAAGCTTCACAGTCAGGTTCTCTAACCGCTGGGCTATTCAGCCGTCAAATATTAAAACATCTTAGACCTTTAACACATGGCGTAGACGACGCGCCTGCGGCATAGATATAGATTTTGCGTTTTTACAAGTTTTTATTTAACTTCACTTTTGTATGTAAGTAGGTATGTTTGTATGTTTACAATTCTTGCAATAAAGATTTATTTGAACCACTTGCAATAGGCCGATTGAGATGAAACTTGGTATACCTACGTAACTTGGATGACAATACAATATTCCGGTAGTGGACTTCTGGTGGCCCAGCCGGGACTGTCTCCGATGGAGGGAACTCTTCAACGCTTGGTCTGATTGACTTGAAATCTGTTGCACATAATCTAGGGTGAATGACAATGTATAACAGTTCGCAAAAAGTGTCAGCAAAAAAAAACTTGTATGACATTTTTGTTGGTTATATTTTATAGATTCAAACACACGTAAAATGCGATACAAACTAGCGTGTAAAGCGCGCTCGCAACTCGTTTAAAGCTCATACGAAGAGTATCAATCATTACATCTCATATTTGTGTCACATCTGTGTGAAAGACTCCAATAGAGATCTCTGTCCAGACAGATGTTATACCTGGGGACCGAAGTCCACAGAGAGGAAGTTGGAAGTTGTATTCAACCGATCATCGGAAGAACGGGATGGGGAAAGACCTAAACGGACGTTCCGTGACAAAATCGCTGACGTTTTAAAAGGTCAGGTCAAGAGTACCCGAAACCGACAAGCATGAGGAGATTAATGAATGTGGATGAAGCAAAAGAGGTATGTCAAGAAAGCAAGTGGAACAAATTAGTATCGGCCTACCTCATTTGCCCCCGTTCCCACCGCGTCGGGCGCCCGCATGATTTTTAATCGGGTGTCGAAGCCGCAGTACATTTTATATAGAGCTGTTCACACACGCTCGACGCTCCGATTGTCGAGCGTGTGTGAACAGCTCCATATAAAATGTACTGCGGCTACGACACTCGATTAAAAATCGTGCGGGCGCCCGACGCGGTGGGAACGGGGGCTTAGGGAACACAGGCGTGACTGTATGTACGTGTCATTGGAACTTCGTCAACACGAAGTGGAACACTTTTGACAGTTTGACGTTTGTCGACGAAGTTCTGCAACAGGACAATAGGTGGTGCTAGGGTGGCTACATAACTCTCCTCGCCTGCTGTGCCTGTGTCCTGTGCCTCCACAGAGAGGCTCTAGTAATAGCGTTATACGGAGAACATTGGGGCCGCGCTAACATGTCTGTCGGGTTTAAGATAATACGTCTCCATTTCTTCCGTGGATGTCGTAAGAGGCGACTAAGAATAGGTTAAGGTATACAGGCTAGCAACTAGTCTATATTACAACATATTCCGGGTGCCCCTCTAGTTGCATACAAACCATTGTCATAATATCGATTGTCATAACACTTAAGAGCGTGCACACAAAATTCGGTGATTTTGATGTTTTTCCAATGCTTTAGAAAGCTATAAATCCTTAAGTTTTTAAAGAAAAACTACTGTAACATATAAATAAACTCTTTTTCTAGGGATTAACGGAAAAAAATATTTTATTAGCAACACAGATTTCTTTTACTTAGCCAATTTGTTGAAGGGTTTTCACAAAAATACGCGTCAGAGCTGTCTTTCACTTGAAAATTTGCCATTAAAATTTACCATAAACGATATAAACTTGTTATTATCTGACAGACAATATAGTCTACTGGGGATTAACGGATTAACATGAATCAAATTATTGGTGTTTATTATTCAAATATCATTTTACATAATTTGAAAGTTGAACCATTACTTTATTTTTTTTCTCATTGATTTTAATGTAATTACAGATGAAACAATTTTATTGTAAATTTACAGAATATGTTTAGTCTAACCATATTTTTTTCATGGCTAAATATGAGTTAATTTACATTTCACGATTTTTTAAACATTGGTCCAAAACCACTAAGGTCAGGTGGGGGAAGAGAAACGCAGGGATAAGAGGGCTCTACAGACCATAATCACTCATAACTCGACGAGTTATGGTCTGTGGTGCCTCTTACCCCTGCGCTGCCCCTGAATTTCTCTTCCCCCACCTGATCTTATATTACGTTCGTAAAAAATGTGTGCGCCCTCTTAAACTTAAACCATAAAGTTGAAACTCATAATTTTTTGGCATAAATTTTACTAATGTCATAATGTTCCCTGTCATAATTATTTTTAGCCATGAATGGCTTCCCCGTGTGGTGCCGGGTTAGAATAGCACCTCCCCCTTTCTTCCCGTGGGTGTCGTAATCGTAAGAGTCGACTCTGGGAAAGGGTTAGTGTATTGTGGGCAATGGGCTAGCAACCTGTCACTGCAATATTACATTTAACCATCTGGTTGCCCTGAAATTGCTAAAAGTGGCACTGGATTTTTCAATTCATGTGCTCTGCCTACCCCTCTTGGGAATACAGGCGTGAGAATATGTATGTATGTATGGCTTTAACATAATGACGAATGACATAATTTTTTGTTGTCATAAAATGGATGATTATAATTATTTTCAGTCATAATTATGGCTTTCATACATTTATCTGGCCGTAACTTTGATAATTAATGGCGAAAATAGTAGGTTAGGCTAGGTTAAGGTCGCTACACAACTCGCCTGCTGTGCCTATGTCCTCTGCCTATAAAGAGAGGCTCCAGTAATAGCGTTATACGGAGAACATTAGGGCCGCGCTCCACCGCCCTGAGCCTATACATTAAACACGTCGCGCACAGGACCGCGGGGTGAGTCGGGACAAGAGTGACGTTTGAACAATTCGTTCAATGGCTTAAATAGGAAATAGTTAAGATGGAATTGAATTTAAAGTAAAAGTACCAATGCTCGACGCCTCAACGCCCAGTAGATGACACCCGTCTGTCACCTGTCGTACTATGATATGAGGTTGCAAGTGCCAAGTATTGGGTCAGTGTCGAGCACAGGGACGTTTACCTTATTTACTCAAAAAATAAGTAAAACATACATGGCTGGAAATTTACCGTAAATATTTATCCGTGTGGTGTCGGGTTTAGAATAACACCTATCCATTTCTTCCGTGGATGTCGTAAAAAGCGACTAAGGACAGATTAAGGTATATTTTAGGCGACAGGCTAGCAACCTGTCACTATTGTACCTGCCACCTTAAAACCTAAAAAAATTATGCTGGAAGTGGCCACAAAACGTAAAATAGTCATCGTTTTGTCTGTGTGGCGTTTTGTGTGCTCTGCCTACCCCATTCAGGAATACAGGCGTGATGCATAATAATGTATTTTAAGCAGTGGTTTACGCTTCGGAGCCACTTCTAGCATAATTTTAGATTTGATAACAGGTGGAACAGGTATAATAGTGACAAGTTGCTATACCTTAACCTATTTCCTTAGTCGCCTCTTACGACATCCACGGAAGAAATGGAGAGGTGTTTTTCTACCCCGACACGCAGGAATAGATTATAGAGGTATATTGGGTAGATATAGTAGAAACCCACTCAACCATGTAGCCACCAAACTTAAACAGTGGAAAACATAATCCGAAAAGGGCGAGGTATAAAGGTCGTCCTATTATGGTAGAAACTCATTCTTTACATTCTACTTGACCTTTAAGATGCGAATATTTAAGTTATTCAAGTAACGGCTGAATATACATAGAATCACGCCTGTATTCCCAAACGGGGTAGGCAGAGCACACAAAACGCTACATAGACACAACAATGACTATTTCACGTTTAGTGGCCACTTCTAGCATAATACTCTTTAGGTTTTGAGGTGGCAGGTACAATAGTGACAGGTTGCTAGCCTGTCGCTTAAAGTATACCTTAACCTATGTCCTTAGTCGCCTCTTACGACATCCATGGAAGAAATGGAGCGGTGTTATTCTGAACCCGACGCCACACGGCTGAATATAGAGGCGATATTACCTTTACCTATTCCTTAGTCGCCTCGTAAGACATCCATGGAAGTATTGGATAAATGTGTTTTAGGCGACAGGCTAGCAACCTGTCACTATTTTGCCTGCCAATTTAAAACCTAAAAGTATCCTAGAAGCGTGGAAAAGTCATGGTTTTGTCTATGTGGCGTTTCGTGTGCTCTGCCTACCGCATTTGAGAATAGTCGTGATGACACCAGTCGATCATGACGCCACACGGAAAACAAAACAAATTACTATGAACAATATTATTGACGGACTAAACCTACATTAAACCAAATGAAACGAATTTAGTATTTCAATAAAGCATAGTGAAAAATAACGGAATTACTCACGTTGTTTATACCGAGATTAGCTCGACATGTTTCGGATCAATCCGTGATCCATCATCTGGAGCTACGCGCCACGGCAGCGGACAGACGCGCACCGCGTGCAGCCGCTGTCGGTATAAACAACGTGAGTAATTCCGTTATTTTTCACTATGAGTGAGTCTCACGGTAGTTTTATGTTTAAAATTTAAATAAAGCACTTTTAACTCGCGATTAATCAATTTTTCATATGAAAAAAGGGAGTGAGAGCTTAGTAGCTTATTCCGAGCCTACATTTTTGTCTTTTTTTGTCAAATAGTTTTCTATCCTAAATAGATTTTCAATAGTCTTGTTCTGATATCGGTAGCGCTTAGCTGATGCTAGTAGAGTGGGCGTACTATTGTGACGGTTCCGATGTACTTAAATACTCATTAGTACTTGGCGCAAGTTATAAGCGATACACATACATACATACAGATACGAACTTGGTTGGCTCCAAACCAAATGTTCAAACAAATGTTCGACCAACCGCTGAACACACGTTCGAATTTGGTTTGGAGCCAACCAAGTTCGTGGTTCGGACCAAACCAAATTTGGTCGTCGGTTAAAGCCCTAAACGCGACACGTAGCCAACATTTCCTTCTTGCGGTATAAATGTGCAGCGACCTAGCACCACCTACCGTCGAGTAGTAAAACCACAACTGTCAACGTGGCATCCTACATCCCGCTAACGGAGTTTTGAGCTATCCTGACATACCTCTTTTGCTTAATCCACATTCATTAGTGTCTTTATACATGCTCGTCGGTTTCGGGTACTTTTTCTAAAACTTCCGCAATTTGGTCACGGAACGTCCGTCGTGGTCTTCCCCCATCCCGTTATTACGATGATCGGTTGCATAAATACAAATTTCAACTTCCTCTCTGTGGACTTCGGTCCCCAGGCATAACATCTGCCTGGAGAGAGATCTCTCTATTGGAGTCTTTCCCCACAAATGTATTTCTTGTGAGTTGCGCCCGCCGCAGGCCATTACGCAACTCGCAACGCGATGTTCTGCGCGGTCCATTTAGTTCGCGATCGCCGCACTCTGCCATCTGTCAACTGGGGTGCGTATACAATAAGGTTTAGATACACTTTACATACAATCACGCCTGTTTCTCCCAAATGGGGTAGGCAGAGCACACGAAACGTGACATTGACAACTGATAGGCTAGCAACTAATCACTATTATACCTATATTTATATGTATGTACGCGGGACATAATCACGATTTACGATTTTATTTACCTTCTTTCTTTCTTTTAACGTCGAGAAGGTAAATAAAATCGTAAAATCGTGATTATGTCCCGCGTACATACATATAAATATGAGTGAGAATCGCGAAAGTTTAAAACATTATACTATTACTAGCTTTCCACCCGCGGCTTCGCCCGCGTGGTACTCGGTTATATTGCGGTATAAAGCACAACTATAAGAAAACTTCTCGTTTCAAACGACACACAGCGCCATCGATCTATCATCTATCGATCGATCATCGATCGCTATCAATCTATCATCAATTGATATCGATCTATCAAGCAAACTATATTTTTGTTTTCCCTCGGGAACATCAATTTTTTCCGGGATAAAAAGTACCCTATTAAAAGCGGAACAAACAAACAAACAAACAAACAAACAAACAAACAAACAAACTCACTTTCTGACTTATAATATTAGTAAGGATTCTTGCCAACTAAAAACCTAAAAAAATGCTAGAAGTAGTCACGCAATGTGAAATACATAGTCGTGATTTTGTCTATGTAGCGTTTCGTGTGCTCTGCCTACCCCATTTGGGAATACAGGCGTGATGTATCAATGTATGTATTATAAACTACGCCGAGCATGAGTCGCGAGGACAGAGCGGTGGCGCGCAGTGTCCATTTGGCAGCAGCCACCACGGCTCCTAGATGAAGGGCTATGAATTAGCCCGAAACACTGAGCTAAACTCGATTTAAAACGTGAGTATCCGTATTTTTTAAAATTTGTAAGTCTCACGGTAGTTTAATGTTCAAATTGTATACTTACGTGCATATTGTACTATTTTATGAACTCCCTCATAAAACTAACGTAATGAATTTGTAATGCCCCACCAGTGGTGCCATCTATGAACTTATTATCAAGTGATCCGACCCTGAGCCACAAATCACTTTTTACAGGAGAAGGCCAACACCGCATTTCTTACTGTTGTATTTCGTTTTCTTGTAACGTTGCGAATATGAAAACTACTTGATTATTTTTAGAATAAAAATCCACATACTTAAACTTTTTTTGCTTCATTACATGTTATACCTTTAAAAAACCCATATAAATATTTGAAAAGCGTGTTTTTAAGGCAAAAATTGTTATGTAATAATACAACTAAAATTCAACATGAAACTTGTGATTAAAAAATTATGGGCCAAAATTTTTTTCAGTTTTTTTTAGACAAATCGTCACTTCTGGCGAAAAAAGTTGCTAAATTGGCAACACTGAGAAACTGAGTTTCGTTTCTTCGCGTTTGAGTTCGTGTGCGAGGTACACTTACTAACTGGTTTTTAATTGTACTTATTAAACACTGTTATACCTGCCATCTCAAAACCTATAAAAAATGCTAGAAGTGGCCAACGTGAAATAGTCATAGTTTTGTCTGTGGAGCGTTTCATGCGCTCTGCCTACCCCATTTGGGAATACAGGCGTGATATATGTGTGTGTGTACGACACGGATAGAATAACACCTCTCCATTTCTTCCGTGGATATCGTAAGAGGCGACTAAGGAAATAGGTTTAGGTAAAATTTAGGCGACAGGCTAGCAACCTGTCACTATTCTACCTCTTCCATCTTTGCAAACCTAAAACTATGCTAGAAGTGGCAGGAAAGCGTGATACAGTCATAATTAGAGACCGGATTATATGCAATTGCATATCTGCATAATATATATGCATCCGCATATTTAGCTCATTTCGAGGGTTATTGCATATTTACCGAAAAACACCTTTGATGATGCATATTTTCACTGTTTTGCGTTATTTTTGGAAGGAAATGGCTTAAATCTCCTGAGTTAAATCTGTAAATGAAGACTGGTGTTTATCTGATTAGGAAACTGTTTTCAATTGTTGATTCAGACACAAAATTATTTTCAAACACCAGGGTCAATGCCAAACTTTCAACGTGTATTTTTTACATGTTAGAATTCAAGTAAAAAATATTACAGTAATTGTCACTTGATAGGTACACAGTTAAACGTAAATTATGTTTGATTTTACAACAAAAAAAATTAAGATTTTCATTTTTTTTCTAAAATATTTTTGCATATTTTGACACTTTTCATTGCATATTTAAGGCATTTTTCGTGCATATTTGCATGCATATTTTGAGCTTTTTATGTTGCATATAATCCGGTCTCTAGTCATAATTATTGTTTTCTCTATGTCGCGTTTTGTGTGCTCTGCCTACCCCATTTGTGAACACAGGCGTGATTGTATGTATGTATGAGTCTATAGCAAGTAGTTCGGCCATGCGACGATAGGTGGCGCTAGGGCCATAAAAAGGCCTAAATGCTAAAGGTGACTCCTGCCGTAAGTGCTACGCGGGGCCGGTATAAATAATGCGCGGGCTAACCGGCCGCTAATGAATGGTTTAGCCGCGGTTTAGCCGGGCTTTACGGAGGAAATTGCTTTGTTCAACCGGACGCCGTGTTAAGAATAGTTTGTAGACTTTTTCATTAGTCGGTATAAGGTCAGTTAACTAAAGCTGGCACGTAAAACAGACGTACGCATTGAGTTTGTGTAGTATCTGTGAATTAGCACGCGGCGTGACTTTGCACTGCATACGTATCATGAAAAGTCTGCCCGATTTGATCAAAATTATTAATTTTAAACTTACTGTTTAGCGAAATCGCACAAATGTGAGTACTGTGAACGTGCCAGCTTTAGTTAACTGACCTATATATTAACTAACTATACTAGCTAACTAGTTCTGTGTGGTGTCGGAGGATAATATTGGAACATTTCTTTCGTGGATGTCGTAAGCGACTAAGGAATGTTGAGGTACCTATGTTTTAGGCGACAGGCTAGCAACGTGTTACTAGTATGCGTACACATCACGCCTATGTTCCCAAATGCGGTAGGCAGAGCATACAACGTGTTAGAGACAAAACCGTGATAACTATTTCACGCTTCGCAGTCACTTCTAGCTTAATTAGGTTTGAAACAGATGAAAGAGGCCGTGTAATAGTGACGGGTGGCTAGCCTGTCGCCAAAAGCATGCAAACCTATTTCCATAGTCGCCTCTTACCACATCCACGTAAGAAATGGAGAGGTGTTATTCTACAACACACGGGGAAACGTGCTGGAATTGACTGTAAATCTTTTCATGTGCTCTGCCTACCCCATTTGAGAATACAGGCGTGTGATTTATAAATAAATATCACTGGACAATTCACAACAATCACCTAGTCCCAAAGTAGGCAATTGAATGCCTGTGTTTGGGTACTAGACAACGGATAAACTTACTTATATAGATAAACATCCAAGACTCGAGAGCAAACATTTGTATTCATCATACAGACATCTGCCCCGACCGGGGATCGAACCCGGGACCTTAAGCTTCACAGTCAGGTTCTCTAACCGCTGGGCTATCCGACCGTCAAAATTGATTGAGAATTGGTTTTAAATAATCAGCACACTATACTTGTCAATTTCGCCTGTTTGTAAATATAAAAATACTGAAACATTTTTCCCGTGTGGTGCCGGGTTAGAATAGCACCTCCCCCTTTCTTCCCGTGGGTGTCGTAAGAGTCGACTCTGGGAAAGGGTTAGTGTATTGTGGATGATGGGCTAGCAACCTGTCACTGCAATATCACGTTTGACCATCTGTATGTATGTATGTTTATTGTATTGAGAATTGGCTCCCAGTTTTCAGAAATTGGAATCATGCCCATTTATGTAAAGATCAGTCCTGATTATCAGAGGCCTGGCCCGATTGCCTGTTTACCGCTGTCGTGTGGAACACCTTTATGCCCGCACCGCGCTCAAAACATAGGCGAAGAGCAGGGGACCTTGAGACTAACCGGAATATTTATTTAAATTCAGAAAAACTGCCAACGAAACTGACGAGTGACGAGAGTGATGAATGTGAGTAAAGCCAAGGATACACTAGTGGACAAATATCCCACGACATTTTGTCCCCAGCAACTTCGGGTGAAGTAACGCGACGTTGCCGGACTTCGCTCGACATGTGTCTGGCGACATCGCGCGACACGTGTCAATACGACACAATAAGTCGCGCGATGTCGCCAGATATGTCCGGCGAAATTGACCAGCTTCGCTTGACACGTCGCCGACACATGTCGCGGGACATTTGTCCCCTAGTGTATCCTTGGTTTAAAGCGAGATAAGTATGCGCTCTGTTGTCTCCACCTACCACGCAGGGAATAGGGCGAGATGATTATGTATGCATGCATGTATATGAAAAAGTGGGGCATTACACCAGCTTTTAAATACTTTTACCTGTCCTGTATAATCTGCTATAATCTAGCAGTAAACCTCTGATGGCCTTGCCGTACGGTCCGTCTGCGATGGAGGGAACTCTTCAACGGTTGATCTGATTGACAAGAAATAAATGAATGATGGCAATGAAGTACAGTTAGAAAAAGTACAGCTGGAAAACGATCTCGTAATGTAAACTACATTTTTGTTGGTAGGTAAGTGTTACGTATGTTAATGTAAGTACTTAATTGATATTATAGTTTGACATATTTTATTCTAAATCCGACACAACAACAAGGCTGATGACCCTGCAGTCTAGATTTGCGGCAGAGGCGTCGTGTCTAAACTTTGTTTCAGGTTTTTCTTTTATTTACTGCACAGGTATAGAAAAAACCGGCCAAGTGCGAGTCGGACTCACGCATGAAGAGTTCCGTACCAAAAACAGCAAAAGAAAAACATTTTTTCTGTGGGAGCCCCGCTTAATTATTATTATTATTTTGTTTTTAATATTTGCGGCAACAGAAATAATCATCTGTGAAAATTTCAATAGCCTATCTTTTAAGGTTCTTGGTCCGCCTGGTAGCAGACGGACAGACGGACAAACGGACAGCGAAGTCTCAGTAATAGGGTCCCGTTTTCACCCTTTGGGTAGGGAAATATAAAAAAGAGTATTTTATTTGAAGCTCGTCTCCTAGCCTACAAAGGCCCCGTATGATGCGTACGCATTTACCCGCTATAAAAGAAACGCTGCGTCGACTGGGCCAGATTGCTCGGCATGAAAATTTGATGGCCGCTGTAATAATACTCTGTTACCTAGGGTCGGACAATGGCAGGTAGCGCAAGTCTACGCTTTTAGGCGCAGCGAAGACGACTTTTCGTGCGATCGAGATTGCGGCGCACAACTGCGTGGATTGTATGCATTGTGCGCGGGATTTTATGCACGTTGTGCGTTACTGCATATTCCGTAGGTTCTGTTTTCACAGACTAAAAAGTCCGTCGCGGATAGTCTGTCGTCTGCGCAGGGCCTTACAGCCTATTGGCTAAAGTTGCGAGCACACCAATGCTTAAAAAACGGTGACAGTACGAAATCGCAGTGACGCGTCGTATCCGCACCGTTTTTGACGCACACTCCGTAGACCAATGATTAAAAAACCGGCCAAGTGCGAGTCGGACTCCCGCACTGAGGGTTCCGTACAAACCGATTACAACGCCATCTAGTGACAGATTTTCGAACTAATGATAAATTTTAACTTTATTTAATAAAAAAAAAACTACTTGATAGATTTTGTTCAAACCAATTTTCGTTGATAGTTTTTATGGTAATGTACATCATATATTTTTTTTAGATTTATCACTCTTTTATTTTAGAAGTTAGAGGGGGGGGACACAACTTTTTCAACTTTGGAAGCGTCTGTCGCGCAAACCATTCACTTTAAAAAAGTATGATGTTAGAAACCTCAATATCATTTTTGAAGCGCTATCCATAAATACCCCACACGTATGGGTTTGATGAAAAAATTTTTTTGAGTTTCTGTTCCATGTATGGGGAACCCTAAAAAATAATTGCTTTTTTTTAATTTTATGTCACAATCTTAATGCGGTTCATAAAACACATCTACTCACCAAGTATTATTAGTAAAGGTCTCATAGTTTCGGAAAAAAGTGGCTGTGACATACGGACGGACGGACGGACGGACGGACGGACGGACAGACATGACGAATCTATAAGGGTTCCGTTTTTTGCCATTTGGCTACGGAACCCTAAAAACGGCGACGGTACGGAATCGCAGTGACGCGTCGTATGCGCACCGTTTTTGACGCACGCTCCGTAGACCAATGATGAAAAAACGGTGACGGTACGGTATCTGAAAACCCCTGTGAAATTTTACAAATTTTCATGTATAAAAAATACGAAAATCAGAAAAATTGGCTAGTTTTTTGCAGCATTGCAATGTCGAACGATTGCAGGTGTCTCCCACAACGTCAATTACTAATACGTTACTGAAAGCCTTACTTTACTTAGTCTTAGGATATCGATAATGATTACGATGATTTTACATTGGTAAGTAGGGCAACATACATACACAGACCTTCTCCCATACATACATTTGACAGGCCCTCGGGGCGCCGGTACACATTATTAATAAGGGCGCAGGTCAAAAGTTAATCAATGCTTTTTATGTGAAAGCCATGTTTGCTGACTGTCCCTGGGTGGGGCTGGGCCGAGACACAGGCGGAAGCGATTAGCGATTTTAATTTATAATTTTTATGTTCAAAGTCAGAATAAAAAAATAAACAAAGCCGTGAACTTTTGAACCTGCCAGCGCTAAAGCGGTTAGACTTGTGTGCCTATTTTTGTCTTGAATTAAGCATCATCATGTAAACATCACGTCTGCTTACCTAAGTGTGGTAAACAGAGCACACACAATATATCATTAATCGAAATAATTAGTATTTCAGGTTTCGATGCCTATTTTTGCATAATTTAGGTTAAGTTTTGCCAATTCAGCATTTGAAAGTCACATTTCGTATCATGTAATGACGTTTCGACGAAAGGTAACGTTATGCGTAACCAATGTATGCGAGGTTCACATAATTATATGATATTTAGTTTCTACCAGCACATAATTATGCTTATACCGGTTATGCAAAACGAAATCATGGGTAAAATAGCCGATCTTGTTTAATGGCATGATTATCATTACATGTTTGTGATAGTTACTTCAAGAAATATCAAATCAAATAAAATCAAATAATTTATTGCATAAATGTTGTACATGAAGATATTACAAATTTGCCTATCCAGGCCGCGCTTCAACATTTACCCTGTAAGGGCACAGCAATTCCTAAACTTATAGCTAATATTTATTAATACTATTTCTATTTTATTTAAATATAATGGACAATTTGTGAGAAAAATATTACAAGAAAAAAGATAGCTTTACTATTTAGTTCGTTCGTTCAGCAACACGGTTAGGAGTCCTAAAAAAACGGAAGCGGAAACCATCCGCTCGCCGCTTATGACGCACGCCACGCGTGTGAAGCCAGGCGTCGCTTTAATCCTGATATCGAACAATATGACATTCGCCCGACCGGGACTCTGTGTCAGGGCTCGCGGGTCGCTACGGTACATTACATACTTACTGCTTAAAAGGATATAACGGTTTCCTATCATACATACATACAATCACGCTGTTCCCAAATGGGGTAGGCAGAGCACACAAAATCATGATTATGACCATTTCACGCTTAGCAGCCACTTCTAGCATAGTTTTAGGTTTGAAAAGAGATGGAAGAGGTTATATGTATAATAGTGATAGGCTAGCTGTCGCCTAAAGCACAACTAAACCTATTTCCTTAGTCGCCTCTTACGACATCCACGGAAGAAATTATGGAGAGGTGTTATTCTAACCCAACAGTCAACACCACATGGGTGTAAGGCAGTTTTACCATAGTTATTTTTTTTTTTAAACAAATTTTTCATCTACGGACTCGTGGTCCGTACCTTGATGGTTTTAGGTTTTTTTTAATTTATTTTAGGTTAAACTGTGCGCTCCGCGTAAAAACACAGCAGTTTTACAATAATTATGCTCTTAAAATATAATAACAACCATAGTTAATTAAGTATGGTTAGGTTAGGTCACGCAGTATTAGTTCTTGGTAATGATGGTCTTTCCGAAGCGCTGGTAGACTCGAAAATGACGTGTAAAAGTGCTCTTAGGAGCCTATTTGCATAAATAAAGTTTTGACTTTTGAATATAAATTTTGTTATTATTTACATTACCCCGGCACCCCGTGTGGTGCCGGGTTTGAATAACACCTCCCCCTTTCTTCCCGTGGGTGTCGTAAGAGTCGACTCTGGGAAAGGGTTAGTGTATTGTGGGCGATGGGCTAGCAACCTGTCCCCGCATAATTACGTTTAACAATCTGGTAACCCGGAAATTGCTAAACGTGGCACTGGATTTTTGAATTCATTTGCTCTGCCTACCCCTCTTGGCGTGAAATTATGTATGTATGTATGTTACATTATAAAAAAAATATTATTAAGTTTGCATGATCGGACTGTATACGGCCGCTGCGAGAGCCGAGACTTTTGACAAACAGTTGGGTGTCGGAAACTGTCACTTTCGTGTAATGTCAAAAGAGTTAAGTTATAGGCTTTGTATTTCTTCAGTTTGTCGGTGTCTGTAATCTCCGGTCCGTTATTTAATATTCGGAAACGTGTTTACGTGTGTTTGTTCGCGTTGATTGTGTGCGCGCTCACGCGGCGGCCGCGCAGGCGACAGAGGAAAAACAGTATCACAACTGCCTGATGCTAATAGGGATCGAGATGACGATTGGCTTGAAGTAAGTGATTATGAAAATAAAAGGGATGGTGAAGTACAAGGACTCAGGGATTCCTTCAGGGATTTCTTGCAGCCATTCTTTAAGGGACTTAGAGGAATTTAGTAATTGAGAGGTTACAATAAACATCGTGAAATATGGTAACATATTCACAAAATGCTACTGAAAAAAGAAATACATAATGTTATGTTGCAATACTAATAGGTACTTTAAAGTAATGATATAATAAAAAAGAGCGTTTAAATTCTTTCGTTTAGACATTTAGACGCCACATAGCAACACACTCTCATTGACCGCTAAAATAATTACGTCGGGCTTAGAATAACACTTCTCCGGTTAGTCCGACGGGCTAGCAACTTGTCACTGGTATACCTGCTAAGCTAACTCAAAACCTAAACAGAAATGCTGGAAGTGAAATAGTCATGGTCTTGTCTATGAAGCATTTTTTGTATCTTGCCTACTTCATTTGAGAATACAGTCATGAAGTCATGATGTATGTATGTATGAATTTATGTATCTTTTAGCGTCGTAGGTCAAACATTCGTACTGTTTCCCCACTCGGCACTGTAGGGACGCAATATGCGGGTACGTGAACGTACTACGAATTTTTGCTTTGTGTTTTTTACTCCGACAGTGGGGTAACAGGGCAATACGTCGACGGAGTGACACCGCGATCCCGGCGGTGGATTTACCCGGTGGCCCGGTGTAGTTTGAATTTGGAACTGTCACCATCATTCTATGTGGCGAGTAAAGAAGAACTTCTAATTTTTGCTTTGTGTTTTTTATCCCGATGATGGGGTAACAGGGCAATACGTCGGCGGAGTGACACCGCGATCCGGGCGGTGGATTTACCCGGTGGCCCGGGGTAGTTCGAACTTAGAACTGTCACCATCAACCTATTTTTTTATTGTAAAAGTGTCCGACTGCTGGGTAAAGGACTAATATCCGTACAACTAGCTTTTCTTCGCAATATTTCGACCGAGATAAATATTAGCATATTTTTTACACTATTTATTTCAGTCAAAATTTTCGGAGGAAAAACTAGTCTGTACGGGGATTCTTAGATTAGTCCTTTACCCACCAGCGGGACATAAATAGGATGGTGGTGCTAAAAGTGGCCATGAGGATTGAAATAGTCATGGTAGCTTGAAGATTGTCACTAGCTTCAGGTTTTTTCTACTATAAGCAAGGTTTAGGAAAGATTCCAATACACAGTTCTCTCTCCAGGCAGATGTTGTGCCAGGGGACCGAAGTCCACAGAAAGAAAGCTGTAGTTGTATTTATGCAACTGTTCGTCGAAACTTCGTTTTAGCGCGATGTAGGATCGTTTAGTTCGGCTATTCGATGAATCGCTGGGGCGCTACATCGGTACACGAGCAAATGAGTCGAGTTGTGCGCGAAATAGACTGTTATTTACTGACAGTGTTCGCACGGCTGCTTTGCGACAGGGTTAGGGGCAGCGCAGACGACAGACTTTTGTGCGATCGAGTCTGCGGCGCAATAAAAACTCTGAATGGAAACTCTCTGCGCGCCATTCAGAGTTTTTATTGCGCCGCAGACTCGATCGCACAAAAGTCTATCGTCTGCGCTGCCCCTTAGTGGGTAGGACGGTGGTAGCGATCCGGATAGATCATAAAGGTCCAATAGCAATGCTCTAAAGCTTTAATTCTGCTCAAGTTTTGCAGTTGTGTATTTTACAGGTTTCATGAGATTTTGTTCACCTTGTGTAGCGTCGGGATATAATAGCACCATTTCTTCCGTGGATGTCGTAAGAGGCGACTAAGGAAATAGGTTTAGGTATGCTTTAGGCGACAGGCTAGCAACCTGTCACTATTATACCTCTTCCATCTATTCTTAAACCAAAAATTATACTAGAAGTGTCTACGAGGCGTGAAATAGCCATTGTCTATGTCATATTTCGTGTGCTCTGCCTACCCTATCTGGGAACAAGCGTAATTGTATGTTTGTATTTTGTTCACTGTTAATTTGTTTGCTTGATTTAATTGGAATATTAAATGAATTGTCCTCCAATTATAATAGGTAATCGTGTTACGTATTTGCAGGTAATCCTTACTAATATTATAAGTCAGAAAGTGAGTTTGTTTGTTTGTTTGTTTGTTTGTTTGTTTGTTCCGCTTTCACGC
>BHDV01008682.1:55385-73821 GCA_005406045.1 Adoxophyes honmai | reverse complement strand
ATTGCTAATTTGAAGTCGGTTTTTTTTTGTTTAAAATTATCTTACTTTACATACATCACTGTATTCCCAAATGGGATAGGCAGAGCACACAAAACGCTACTTAGACAATACCGTGACTTTTTCACGTCTTTCGCTTGTCGTTTCATCCTCGTTTTTTTTCTATTAAAATTAGTATTTTAATAATGCGTATGGGTGTGTCGATAGTTTCTAAGCGACTGAACCATACATTGCTTTACAAAGAAAAACTGATAACGTGAACTGTGATAAGGTTCTGCAGTAGGTACAGTCAAAGAAATTGATACCTGTGCCACTTTGAACCTTTTCATAATGAATTACATAGTGCTTTGATTAGTAGATAGTATGGTATTTCACAGTGACATTTCTTGTCAAAAGGTACAAAGTGGCACAGTTATCTTTGACTGTACCTTAGAAATCTATTAGTTGGACCTTCATTATTATACACGTAGTTAGATCCCGTCCCCGTGTGGTGCCGGGTTAGAATAGCACCTCCCCTTTCTTCCCGTGGGTGTCTTAAGAGCCGACTCTGGGAAAGGGTTAGTGTATTGTGGGCGATGGGCTAGCAACCTGTCACTGCAATATCACGTTTGATCATCCCTGAAAATGTTACCTTGAAATTGCTAAACGTGGCACTGGATTTTTGAATTCATGTGCTCTGCCTACCCCTCTTGGGAATACAGGCGTGAGAATATGTATGTATGTATGTAGTTAGATCCTATAAATGCGTTTCCATTTATTTACACAAACCGAGAAACCTCGGATTTTGTGAGGGTGTTGAAATAATTTAAATTGCTTTGATAATCTTAAGCTGCGCGTTTACGGCGAGAGATTTTCTTTTGTTTCGTTTCGGTACTCAAAGCGTACTAATTAAGTGCTAATATCTGTCGAGGACTGTTATTTTGCTTGTAAATAAATTGTAATTTGGAGGGACACTTTGTTTGTGGAGTACGTTTAACGTGTTAGATGGACGAGCTAAGTAATTATCGTCAGTTTATAAGATCGCGATGGTAGACGGATTTATTATTAGGTGTTATAAATAGAGTTTTTGGTACATTTCTGTTGTTTACGAGTATATATATAGATTAACTAAAAATGAAATAAACGAGTAAGTAAAGTAAGTAAATAACTACTATTAATAATAATATAGTTTTTTTAAAACAGTTGCTGTTGCTTGTTGCAAAAAATGGTATTTTTCGTGACTACGAATCGTGTAGAGTTTTTTTTTAGCACAATTCTTTTTACTATATTGTTGCTCCTAGTCTTAAGCATAGAAACCAAAAAATGGTGGTTAACTTATTTAGTTCCCTTCTTTTTTCTTTTTTTGCATTTGAGTTTGGCGCTTGGTTACAAAGTTACAAAGTTATTACTGAATTAAAACGATACATTACACTCACGGGTTTCTGATTACATTTAAAATTATAAACAAAACGTATTACACTCTTCCCTATGTGCATCATTAAAAGAAAGTTATCAGTCCTTGCAATGTCTTATTCGGGTAAGTTCCAGCAACTTCCACTCCTCTCAAGTCAATAAGTTCATACGAAATTTCATCGCAAGACAATTCCAACTTCCAGCGTTTCAAATTGAAAAGTGTCGCGTAAATTTTATTGAGTGCAGGAAAGATATTGCTGTTCAGTGTTCAGGGTATTTTGTGGAACAGGAACCTTACAAAATGATGAAAGTGTCTTTGAAGTTGTCGTGGATATTCGCTATTTTGAATTTGCAGTGGAAATGTAAGTTTGTAATTTTTCTTAGTGCAGATGGCGATGGGAACTCTTCTCTCGGAGTGAAGGAAGATTTTGTATATTTTTATTTTTACTATGTGGTATTCTGTCTGAAACTGTGCTCTGGGGTTTAAGGTTTTGTATAATGGATGTTGTAAGAAGCGACTAAGGAAATACTTTTAACTTAAGATAAAAGTGACCTACCCCGTTTATTACCATTCTACGCGGTTGACTAAAAGCTGAAGTACAAAGGACTGACTATTTTCAGATTTTGTATTATTTTTACATTAAAATTTCGAAAAAAAAACCAGGTGTTTAGAGACGCGTTTACCCGACCACTTATTAAAATATACACGGTCAATTTCCAGCCATTCTGTATACCTTCATTTCATTCATGCCTACTTAATACCACAGAGTGATGTACCTATATTTTGTATTAACACCGTGTTCACACCGAACACCACAAACCGCGTAAAATTCATTCAAAATGAAATAAACTTTGTTCCAACGTCGGTGTGAAGTCAAACCAGAAAAGCGAACCGGTAATACGTTTACCGGCCAACTTTTTCGATCTTCATTTGTCTCGATTGTCAGATTGACTGATTGCTCCGCGTTCGATCAGATGGACTGACAGATAAAGGGGGAGATTATACGAACAATCTCTCTGTGCTTTGTCTGTGGATTTTTATTCTGTTTGGCGCGTTCAATGAAGCGTTGGTAAGTTAATGAAAGGGGTAAGTTGATTAAAGCTTTGATGATACATACATACATATTCTCACGCCAGTATTCCCAAGAGGGGTAGGCAGAGCACTTGAATTCAAAACGAGCTTAACGAGGTTCTAACAATAGTGATAAGTTGTCAGTCTGTCATCTAAAACATACCTGAACCTACACATAGGTTAAACCGATACTACATGGGTCTAGGAATTTGATACATACCATCGCGAACTGGATCGTTGAGCCACTTACCTATGTTTGTAACTTGGTCGTGTAATACTAATCCAATAGCTAACATCTAGTCGGTCACATCGATCATTAATTACACGTCTAAATTGCGAACAGTGGCAAGTGGCTCAACAATCCCGGTTCGTGACTGTACATACATACGCGTCTATGTTCCCAAAAGGGGTAAGCAGAGCACGCGAAATGTGACATAGACAAAACCATGATTATGACGACACATGATTATGCAGCCACTTCTAGCTTAATTTTAAGATAGATGGAAGAGGTAGTGTAATAGTGACAGGTTGGTAGCCTGACGCCTAAAGCATACCTAAACCTATTTCCTTAGTCGCTCCTTACGACATCCACGGAAGAAATGGAGAGGTGTTATCCTAGACCCGACACCATACGAGTTTGAGTTTTGAACAAACGCGTGGGGCATCAAGGCATCAAAAATGCATGCGTGGACATAAAATTGCTGGCACAAAATAAAAATTCTATCGAAAATATTAAAAATAAAAAACGCGTCCAACCTTTCTGAACGTCACGTTCGTAATTTGAAATATTGGAATTAATCACTCAAACGGGCGCGTGTAAATAATTCCCTTAACCGAAAATACCGGTTTGAACGGAAAATGGAAAATGGATGGGGTACAAACGGCGATGTTATTTTAACGATAGAATAACAAATGTTGATTTCGAAGCTATTTTTCATGCACGCCGGACGCTATTAGTGTCTTTCGAGCATCGTTGTCTTGTCAATGTCTTGTATGCCATACTCGTATTAAAAAAGATTGGTATGGAAGTCAATCTCCATCCAAAATGCGCTAGAGTAGCGTACGCATAGACACCTCTTCTTACATACATGAAATCTCGAAACAGTTGGGACCACTTTTTAACCGACTTCAAAAAGGAGGAGGTTCTCAATTCGACCTAATTTTTTTTTTTTTTTTTTTTTTTGTGTATGTTACTCGATATCTCGAAAACCCGTGGACCGATTTTCAAAATTTTTTTTTTAATCGAAAGGGTATAACTCGAAATTGGTCCCATTGGCACGAAACCAGGATCTGATGATGGAATCTTGGAGAAATCGAGGGAACTCTTCAAATTTTGTATGGAGATGTACGGCGTTTTCGGTAATTTGTTGATGAAGTCAAGATTTTACATTCAGTAAACAGAATACTTTCAAAATATTGCTAATTTGAAGTCGGTTTTTTTTTGTTTAAAATTATTTGTTGGCGCGGTTGCCGTCCGCTTGAGATATGCGCCTGTGAACGATTTCAACCACCTCCTCAAGAGTAATTACTAAAATCGTGAAAGTGTAACAAGTATTTTCAATGCGAAACCTTGAAATTTTCCACTAGCTTATTGCAAAAAAATGTACATGAAAATGGGAATTTATTACGTACACTGTTTATTTCGTTAATGTTGAAATTGCCGCAAGATTATGTAACGTCGTAATCTGAGTAACCTTTGATTAAATAGTTTTGTGGACAATTTTTTGTAATTTAAAGTTTTTTTTTGAGCATACTCGTCACTTCTCGCTAGAAAGTTGCTAAGTTGGCAACACTCTGTGAAACTGAGTTTCGCATCGTCGCGTTAGAGAAGCGTCATGTGCGAGTTACAGTTACTGGTTTTTAATTGAGATAGTTAAAATAAAACCTACACACAGCGACGAAGTAATTCAATGTTCTGTGTGAGGTTCCCAATCCGCACTGGGCCCGCGTGGGATAGTTCCCACGCGGGCCCAGTGCGGATTGGGAACCTCACACACCACCAGGGCACAGGCCACCTCTCAGTAAGGGTTTGGGCTATAGTTAGGGAGGTGGCCTGTGCCCTGCAGTGGGATGTATATAGGCTGGATGATTGATTAAATTAAAATAGTTTCATCACTCTTCTTAGTTTCATGTGAGAAAGGCCTAGCTTCATGGCCTTCAAGGATTATCTTACAACTAGGACAGACTAAAACCGCTAACCACGAGGGAATAATAACCCTAAAAATGTCCAAGTCTGCACTAGGCAGAATAGAAGGAATCCCTTGTCAAAATAAACTTTTAGGGTTGGCGTGGGTTGAGTGAAAATTAAATGGCTGCGTATTTTCATTTTATCCGCGGATTTTGTTTAGTTACGACAAAAGCCCAATAATAAAATAAATCTGTAAGGTTTCAGGGGATTTGAAGGACTCATAAAAGGTGTGTGGGGTCACTTTTATAAGTTTTGTATCTTTATAAGTCTTGGACAATTTTCACATTTTGGTGATATGATTTTATTTTGACTTATTTGTATTCACATTTGTAATTTTTTGATTTTTGAATGTTTACAATTTGTATGTATGTATGTATGTACAATTTGAAATTATTCGCTCTCAATTTTCTAGCTCCTTAATGTAATCAATAATCATTCTTGCTCTTAATTATGGGTCACAAATTACCCCAAAACTTATCGAGTTTCATTAAATTTTATTTTACTACAAGTGATTCTCACGGTAGTTTTATTTACCTGTAAATTGCGTTGAAAGGAAATAGTGATAATTTCAGGGATTAATTAAAATTTTAATTGGCCATTAGTGGGCCACGTATTGTCTGTGGTAACTATACACCGCGTCCCAATTTAGGGGTACTAAGTGACGCTACTCGGATATTCATGAGTTAGAAACATGACGCTTTCACTAACGTGTTGAATAAAATTTATTAAGGCAAATTTAGGCGACCCGTGTGGTGCCGGGTTAGAATAGCATCCCAGTCGACTCTGGGAAAGGGTTAGTGTATTGCGGGCGATGGGCTAGCAACCTGTCACTGCAATATCACGTTTGACCATCTGGTTGCCCTGAAATTGCTAAACGTGGTACTGGATTTTTGAATTCATGTGCTCTGCCTACCCCTCTTGGGAATACAGGCGTGAGAATATGTATGTATGTATGTATTTATTTATTATTTTTAATTAATCATGGCAATTGTAATTTGAAAACATGAAAACAACGAAGAAAGGAATTTATATCCAGGAAACTTCATAACAAAATTTTCATTATTCTAAAATCTGTTATATTTTTTTTTTCTAAAAGTGACGCCGCGGGCCAGGTGATACTCGTTACAAGCTTCTGTAACTACACAAGGATTCACGGACAGCTTTCCGCTCATACGGATTCGGATTCGCGCATCACTGGTTCCGATTGAATCCACGATAACACTCACTTGCCAACTTAGTTGGATAAGTGAAATGTTTGATAATAATAAATTATAGATGATAAGTTCGGTGTTCACTTTGTTCGTAACAACGTTGGCGAGAATTATGAGACGAGTTTCAAAGTCAATGCGTATTTTGTCATGACCTAGATGATATCAGGTTTGTAGTTCATCTCATGCGAAGACAGGAAAATGTATTTATTAAAATTAAGTCATCCGTGTGGTGTCAGGTCCAGAATAACACTTCTTCCATTTCTTCCGTGGAAGTCGTAGGAGGTGATAAAGGAAAAGGGTTAAAGTATATTTTAGGCGCCAGGCTGGCAACCTGTCATTATTATACCAGGCAACTCAAAGCCTAAAAAATATGCTAGAAGTGGCCACGAAAAAACTTTAAACTTAAGCGGGCCATTTTAAAAGAAGTTGTTCATTTCTTTATTTCTCAAATAAATAAATACAGATTTTCTTTATCCCATTCTGTGACTGCCATACTAGTTGTATGAAAAGAAGTAACTGAATGGAACCTTTCTTTTGGACTTTTTTAAGTACCTATCCTTATCGATTAAGCTCTCGATTCAGAGTAAGTAGTAAAATTATTTAAAAAATGAAAAAAAAAAATGAACCGCACAACTTTTTTTTTAATTGCCTAAACGCCTATTGATTTTATATAGCGATGCTATCATAAAAAAACACAACCAGTAGTTTATTTTAAACTAGACTTTAGACATTTTAACCGTCCCATCTTAACAACAAATTCATGTTAATTCTACCAACATCTTCAAGATACAGAATGTTCTAACCATAAAGATCCTTCCCACTCTCTGATTCATGAGTGTTCAATATTTGATGAGAATATAAATCGAATGAAAATCACGTCGAGATTTGGATAAATTCTCTCTCGACTGGTGTAAACGTGCGAATATTTGCTTGAGTATTTTTCTTGACGTTTTAAATCAAACCGTTAAGATTGTTTGCCTAATTTTGCAATAATTCTATTTGGCGCTGTCTTTTTCATATAGACTCGCAATTTTTTTGAATTATTGTAAAGTATTTCAAAGAACAATTCAATTTTATGATTGCTCGTTTCATAACAGATTTATAGATAAATACCAAGGATGTTGTAGCGACTAAAAAGGTTAGCGTATGTTTAGGCGACTTGCTAGCGACTTGTCACTATTATACTTCTTCCACTAATATTCGAACCCAATATATTATGCCGAAAGTGGCTAAGAATCGTGAAATAGACGTGATTTTGTTTAATATGTTTTGCCTACCTTGTTAGGGAATGCAGGCGTGATAAATGTTATGTACGTATGATCGTTTAGGTACTACTTACTCTTACCTGCGTAACTGCAAAACCAATTTTTATTCATATGAATTACCTACTTGTTACTGATCTTTTGTGTGAGGTGTAGCAAAAACGGTTTTGAAAGGATGAGAATGATGACTACACGTCTTGTTGTTTTATGATTAGGTACTTTATTTATTTTGTAACTAACTCTATTTTAATTGGTTTGGGCATGTGGAGAGAATGGATGAAGCAAGGATAATATATGTAAGCAAATTTACAAGGGAAGTGTGTTTGGGCGAGTCGGTCGAGGGCGCCCCCGAAGAACGTATACCGACCAGATCGACGATGTACTAAAGAGAGGCCAAATTAGGAGTACCCGAAACCGTCGAGCATATATGACGAGAGTTATGAATGTGAGTGAAGCGAGAGAAGTATGTCAGAATAGAAGCGAATTGCGCACTGTTGTCTCTGCCTACCCCGCAGGGAATAAGGCGTGACGGTTATGTATGTATGTATGTATGTACAATTTTAATATTTGAAATCAATAAAAGCTCACGTTAGAACGATACACTCGTCATTCTTAAAATCTTGCCAATAGGCAGCCCTCATTTTAGAAGACTACAAATTCTACAACCATTTCATAAACCAAGAACACAGGTCAGTAACAAAGTTAGAACTATAATTATCAAATTGTACAGCAAGACCCACAATCAACAGAACAAGACTCGCAGCCGCATTTCGGAGGGCTTTGCGAGGCTGCTGTTCAAAGTTTAAGTGGCACTGTGTGAAGGCCGAGGCAACACTACGTACGATTCACTATGCGTGAGAAGATTCTCTGCTCACTAATTACGTACATACATACATACATACATATATTATCCTCACGCCTGTATTCCCAAGAGGGGTAGGCAGAGCACATGAATTCAAAAAATCCAGTGCCACGTTTAGCAATTTCAGGGTAACCAGATGGTTAAACGTGATACCTATTATTGCTCACTAATTAATTGAGACTTTTCTACGTTACGGTTAACACATTACCTGTGCGTGCATCACAAGTGATGCGTTGAGGTACTCACGACACGTGACGCGGTACATTTAACATTAAACTACCGTGAGACTCACTCATCTTATAAAATACGGATAACTCACGTTATAAATCGAGTTTAGCTTAAATTTAAAATTAATTTTTTTTTAATTAAATTGAGTTTAGCTGCCGCGGCTCCTAGATGAAGGGCTACGAATTAGTCCGAAACATGTCGAGCTAAACTCGATTTATAACGTGAGTTATCCGTATTTTATAAGACGCGGTACATATTTATCTGATAATACTGCGGAATACTGCCATTTGTTAGAGCTCTTCAAAATTTGCACATGTGATCAAGATAATTTTCATTGTTGTAGGTACTATCGAACCAACTGATTCCTGACCTACCGCAGAACGTTGTCACAATAAACGTCATAAACGTTTCCTTTGTGAGGCAATGCAATGTCACTATGACGTTCACTGTGAAAAGGTTCTATTGTGGGTCAGGAATCAATTGGTTCGATGGTACCTACCACGCTGCATGTTGCGTGTCGACGCACCTACGCGCGTATTTTCGGGAGTGCAGATTTGCATCTACGTATGGGTTCTTCGAAAATCCTAAAAATGATGCTAAAAGTGGTTATAAAACATGGAATTGTCATGCCTTTTTCTATGTTACTTGTGAAAATATAGGCGTAGTGTATGTGTATGCATAATGATAGTAAGAATGCATTGTTATTTTTACTAAAAATTGCTCGCATCGCTTTTGATCGCATATAGTCGTAACCAAGATTCACTTTCAAAAGTTGATGGCCCTTCGGCCCGCATGGCGAAAGGATCATACAAACCGACTGTATTTCAGTTGTATAACTAAATTGTATTGTTAGTTTAGGGTAATGGCGAGTTGTGATATCAAAATTGTACGGGCTCTAACTGCGTCAGTGGGAAAGTTTTACGCAAAGGCGGCTATGCTTCAAGCTTCGATGGTAAATCAAATAAATTCGTTACTACAAAAAAAAAAAAATTCTATGCCATTTGTTTTTGTTTAGGGTGAACCTGTATGTGAAGTTTGCTAATATCGATCAAATATCAAATGACCAATTTTATAAGATACTCTTACCGCGAGCCGGCGTGTTGCCACTTCGCGTGATTTTAACAGAAACCGGAATCCGGCGGGCTGACAACTCCGAGCGTGCCAATCGAAGGTTTAGAAAACTTCCGAAGTGCGATTGTATGTACGAGTTTAACTAAGTATAATCTACGATCAACATCGTCAGCTAAGCTTTTTCTACCAGTTGGTTAAACCAAAGACACATCAATCCAATTGTTCAGTCACTTATTTTCGTATCTCCGGTTTTCACGGATTCCCACCCGCCTCAGATCGCATAACAATATAACGAGAAATCCGATAACGTATCGTTACCACTTCCCGATTGAGTGAGGTACTTCGGAGCTAAGGTAGGACTTCGCAGCGAGCGTTACCACCGCGGCGTTAAGAGGAAATGGAGCGGTCACATTTTGTATGGAAACGTAGTCCCCTGATTCCTCGCTGGATATTACCCGTAGAACAATGATTTTTTACATCAACAATCTAATGATATATTAGCATGTTCCTATAGGTTTTCCTTTTTTTCTTTATTGAATTATTAAAGGAGATATTAACCTTCAAAAACATGAAAAATTGGCAAGATTTTTCCGTTGTGTTCAAACCTCTAGAAACCAATTTTAACACAGTTATATCAAAATATAAGAACATAGAAACACAGTTATGACATTTCTTAAACATTTAATGAAAAAACATATTTAATCGGTTAAGTTTTGGAGAAGAAATTAGGGGACTACGAAACGTTGTTTTTGAATAATTTTCATAGGTATTTTTGGTCCGAGCTGTAGTTGTTCTTATCGCACTCGACGTCGTCTGGGCAGGTCACGGCGCGACAGCAATAGATTTAGCAAATACCTATTTTTCAATTCCTTCGACCGGCATATTTCCTCTTAACACCCTACAATTTAAGATTTGAATGTTAGCTGTCAAAACCACACGCGTTTTAAGTAAACACAAGGCATCGCCGCAAATAATGGTACCATTTGTATTGAAATCATTATAACAAACTGTAATAAGACAAGTGTTATTCCTCTAATCGTATTTTCCCCGTGTGGTGCCGGGTTAGAATAGCACCTCCCCCTCTCTTCCCGTGGGTGTCGTAAGAGTCGACTCTGGGAAAGGTTTGGTGTATTGTGGGCGATGGGCTAGCAACCTGTCACTGCAATATCACGTTTAACCATCTGGATACCCTGAAATTGCTAAACGTGGCACTGGATTCAAAAATCCACGTGCTCTGCCTACCCCTCTTGGGAATACAGGCGTGAGAATATGTATGTATGTATGTCGTATATTATCAAGTTATTAACTTATGGGTTTCAGAGAAAAAACTTTTTTTTCTGTTGTAATTTCAAATAAACTTAAAATACCAGTGTAGCAGTGTTTGAGTGAACAAGACAATTAGGTACACCTTTATTAATTTACAGTATGCTGCTTGTAATTTCTCACTCTTGTTGCCAAACAGTTTACAACTGATTAGTTTCAGCGTTTTTGACGCTGGCTTCGGAAATCTACCTTTACTGGTAAGGGCGCGGAGATGTGAATACAAACAAAAGACGTTATTATCGAAATATCTTCAGGCGGTGTTAACGATAATGCTTGAAAGCAGATAGCTTTGGGAATGGGAAAGATACGTAATGCCAAGGAATTTAGTAAACATTTAACAGCTTTTTTATCATTATCTGCTGTACATGGGTAAATATTTGGGCGTTTGAACCGCTGTCATTATTCTCAACACTTTTTTTATTAATAATATAATTAACTAGCTTTTGCCCGCGGCTCCGCTCGCGTTAAATTCGGGGTATGGCAGATGAGACAACACACATACCAATTTTATAGCTTTCTACATTGAAGACTTCCACTCCTCACTCCCATATGTGTCATAATTATAGTGTCTATGTCTTGCAAATAGGTACACGCTAGACTATTATATGCACATTTCCAACATCCGTACCAATATTGTATAAATGTGAAAGTGTGTTTGTTTGTTTGTTTGTCCGTCTTTCACGGCTAAACGGAGCGATGGATTGACGTGATTTTTTAGGTAGAGATAGTTTAGGGCATGGAGAGTGACATAGGCTACTTTTTATCCCGGAAAAAATTTATGTTCCCGAGGGAAAACAAAAATATAGTTTGCTTGATAGATCGATATCGATCGACGATAGATCGATATCAATCGATAACCGATCGATAGATGATAGATCGATGGCGCCGTGTGTCGTTTGAAACGAGAAGTTTTCTTATAGTTGTGCTTTATACCGCAATATAACCGAGTTACACGCGGGCGGAGCCGCGGGCGGAAAGCTAGTATCATATAAAAAAAACTGTTGAGAATAATGACAGCGGTTCAAACGCCCGAATATTTACCCACATACATACATTTATATCACACCTGTATTCCTAAATGGGGTAGGCAGAGCATACGAAACGCTACGTACCGTCGAACCAATTGATTCCTGACCCATTGTAGAACCTATTCACAGTAAACGTCTTTAGTGTCATTGCATTGCTCGACAGGCGAAATATCAATAATTTTTACTGTGACAACGTTCTGCGATGGGTCAGGAATCAGTTGGTTCGATAGTACATAGACAAAACCATGACTATTTCACGTTCCGTAGCCACTTCTAGCATTTTGAATTAAGATACAATAGTGACAGGATGCTAGTCTGTTGCCTAACGCACACCTAAACCCTTTTCTCCCTTAGTCGCCTCTTACGACATCTACGGAAGAAATGTATAGGTGTTATTCTAAGCACGGTAAATTAAATAACTGCTAAAATAACGAAAAAAAGTCCTTTATCGTCTTATGCCCACACTAACAACTTACTATCTTTCCACGAAGTTGTCCTACGGCTCATAAAGTGTTATTTAACGTCACAAACAGGAATGACACTATACGAAATTGAATTTACCCTAACTCGGGGTAAAGTTGGTACTTTACCTCAATACAGATAAATACAGAAGTCAATGGAAGTGTTTCATTTTTCATTCCTACGTTCGGCGGAGGCCTAGGTTTCACATTGATGGCATGCACACTTCAAACTATCGTGGTAGTGGCACTTGCGTCTAGTATGTTGATAATAATAAATAAATTGTTTTTATTCTAAAGTAATGTTACCTACTTACATTACTACGTTATTAATTACAGAAATCTGAAAATATTGCCTTTGTAGCTACATATTTCGGCTTCTATGCCTTGATCACACGTACCGAGTAGACGGTCTCGCCACTCTACTCGGTACGTGTAATGAAGGCATTAATTAGCCAACCGCGTAGCATCGCAATGTCGAACGATTGCAGTGTGTAGTTACTGTACGCTCCGAATGACAGAACTTGCGTTCGGGGCGTAAGGCAAAACACAGGGCGCAATGACCTGAAAAGCGATGAAACATTTATATTTATGTATACCCGGGACTTAATCACGATGTTTTTATAATTACCTCTAAACGTTTCGTATAAGTGAAAATCACGAAAGTTTAAAACAGTAGGTGAAACATTTGTTTCCCACAAATTCACAAAATGAAAATTTTCAGATAATATTACCCGACCACTGGTTAAAATATTTCATGGTCAATTTCTGTCAGCGTCGCTGATCGCTTAAGACGCGCGTCTGTGAACGATCAGCAACCTTCAAGAATTACAAGGGACTGCGAAATTGTAACAAGTGCGTATCTAAAATAAAACTCCTTGAGATTGACTTCTGTAACTATCTCTCCTGTGACATAGTGTGTGGACTTCCAACTTGTCAGTAACCGTTTGACCTCACTCTGGGCATTTCTGACCTTAGCTAACTAGTTGTTAACAAAATCCCTGGCGTCGGTCGAACATTGTTCTAAACTTTTACAATTGCGTGGCTATAATGCTGGCAGTTTGGAAAGGAACTAGAGAGCAACGCTTGCGTTTAAGTTTAAGCACGACGCCATATTTTGATTTAACTGATATAAGGGTGGCCGGAAACTGACTGTAACTACATTGGTAAATATTTTATCAGTGGTCGGGTATACGCAGTAGAAAATCCCTGTGATATGTTTTCTGAAAATTATATTTATTGACCTTGGGAGAGACAAATGTTTCATCGCTTTTAGGTCGATGCGCTTTGTGTCATGCCTACTTTATACGGCTCTGCAAGTCCCGTTTTAACCTTCACTTCCGATTGCTATTGACTAAAAGCCGGAGTACTAAAGACTAGGTATTATTATCAGATTTTTATATTTTTTTACACCAAAATTTCAGGATCAAACTCAGTTGAAAGTGGTTTAATAGTGACAGGATGGTAGTCTTATCATTATCACCCTAAGCATACCTTGACTTATTTCCTTAGTCGCCTCTTACGACACTCACGGACGAAAAACGGAGATTTTGTTTTGCCGATGCTAATCAACAACCGTCACTATCGTCATCGTGCAGGCTATACGTACAATTAAATAAATAGGAACTCCCAGGAATAGGCCTCTTCTCAGTATGGAAGTTAGAATTCTAAATCCATTTATATTAGGGTTCTTATGTTTTTCCTGTACTTAATATCTTACTTACACGACACTCTTTCACTAACAGTCAGCCATTTCAAGTCCCCATACTTGCTCATCCTGTATAATCCCATTAACAATATCAAAGCTACAGGATGATATCACCTCCCGGCGCGACGGCTGGGTCGGCGACGATTTCGCACTTCGTTACACCCTGTATAATTGAAGAGCTACGCACTGGTGTTTGAGACGCGGTTGCTATTTTTAGTTGTTCTATGACGCTATTGAAAATACATTAACATACACGTCATTTTCAGCATAATTAACCGACTTCAAAAAGGAGGAGGTTCTCAATTCGACCTAAATTTTTTTTTTTTTTTTTTTTTTTTTTTTTTTTTTTTTTTTTTTTTTTTTGTCTATGTTACTCGATAACTCGAAAACCCGTGGACCGATTTTCAAAATTTTTTTTTAATCGAAAGGGTATAACTCGAAATTGGTCCCATTTGCACGAAACCAGGATCTGATGATGGAATCTTGGAGAAATCGAGGGAACTCTTCAAATTTTATATGGAGATGTACGGCGTTTTAGGTAATTTGTTGTTGAAGTCAAGATTTTACATTCAGTAAACAGAATACTTTTAAAATATTGCTAATTTGAAGTCGGTTTTTTTTTGTTTAAAATTATTTTAGTTTTAACTTTGATGAAAACAACAACGGAGTGAAGTGGGACGTTTTACTATTTTGTGTTTATTTTAAGAGTTATTCATAACATAAAACTCATCAAATAAAAAGTAAAATGCAAAGTAAAATTTTAAGTATTAAAATTAAGTTGCCCATTTTTTTTTTATTGAGCCGTGTAACTACGTAGGTATTTTGAATTTATTTCGGCCGCCGCTATCGTACTTTCCCTTATTTCTCTACCATCAAGAAATTTTTGCACTATTAGAGAGTAGTTAGTTAGAACTAGTTCTAAGTACGAGAAGTCACCAGAATTCATTGTTTTTTTTATATTCTTGTATAACAATCTTAATGCCGTACATAGATTACAATCTACTAAAGAAATTTCAACAGTATAGTTCTAATAGTTCCGGAAAAAAGTAGCTATGACATACGAACGGACAATCAGACAGACATGACCAATCTATACGGGTTCTGTTTATTGCCATTTGGCTATGGAGCCCTGGTGCTGCGCTGACGACAGACTATCTGTGACGCACTTTTTAATCTGTGAAAATAGAACCTACGCAATTATAAGCAGTAACGCACATGACGCGCCAAAAGTCTGGCGCACAACGCATACAATCCATGCAGACTTTTTGTGCGCCGCAGACTTGATCGCAAAAAAAGTGTGCCGTCTACGCTGCACTTCAAAATGATGGAAAAAGTACAATCACCAATTTATAACTAAGATAATCAAACAAGTTTGAACTTGAACAAAACTATTCAGCCATATTAGTTAACAGGGCGGCAACTGTAGCTGACAGTTATAAACATGTCGCTAATTATGTATCGGTTATGCGGTTACCACGAACCTGCGGTTGTTTATGCTTCACAGGTCTTCTTAATTGGGGGTAGTTATGTCATTACACTTTAGTTATTAGGATTTAGCCTGTGATGGCTCCTCTACATGATGGGCCATCATAATGGTCCATCGTAGTGGGCCACCATATAGAGGGCGTAGTGGCGTAGGCTGGCTTGTGGTGCGTACGATACCGGCGGAATGGCCGCGGTGTCGGTTTTTGCCCACACATCAAAGATAGTGAGCCAGAACAACTGAATATCGCCATTGTGTAGATCCTTTTCATCCATCGCATGGCCATTTTGCTGGACAAGCGCTGGCCCATCATGTAGAGGAGCCATGACACACAGGCGCGGGACGTCATCTTGGCACGTTAGGCCTTTTTTACATTGAGCTACACTCCGTTTATTTTAAGATTTGAATCTTAACTGTCAAAACCTCACGCATTTTTAATTTGTACACATACATACATACATATTCTCACGCCTGTATTCCCACGAGGGGTAGGTAGAGCACATGAATTTAAAAATCCAGTGCCACGTTTAGCAAATTCAGGGTAACCAGATCGACACCTCCGACGCAAATGGTCGTAACGCTGTTTTTGCCAAAAACGAGATTTTTGACTCATTGTATTTATTTTAATCCAAACTACAACTTCCAGAAACAAAAATGTAAATATGTTGGTTATTTACTGAGTTTTCTAGTCGCTAAAAGTCGTATCATTTGAATTGTCCCACGCAAACCGTCGCACTACAACATTCGACGATTTGCGCCGTTCTATAGGGCCGCGGTCCGGCTTATGACAGCAGACTTACGACGTCGTACCTTGGCAAAGGTATACGCCACGAACATCCGTACCCCGTGCAAATCGTCGTAACTATGAAGTTACGACTCTATGCATGTGTAAAAATCGTAGTTACGACTTTTTACTTCGTACTTACGACCATATACAACCTGTTCATGTGACCTTATTCAAACGTAAACAGTCGTAACATACTTATACGACCTTTAGACAAAAAGAATAAAGTCGTAACTTTAAATTTTGTTAAATATTAACGAAATAATAATTTATATTGCAATAAATATATATTTTTCCTGTTACTTAAACCACTGCACCTAGATTGAACCAAAAATTTAATCAATACGTGTCATATAACTTGCACAACACACAAAAGAGTTTCAAAATCACTCTCCTGAAAAGTTACAAATTTAACGTTACGACCTTCTGCGTAGGAGGTGTCGAGATGTTTAAACGTGATATTGCGGTGACAGGTTGCTAGCCCATCGCCCACAATACATTGACCCTCTCCCAGAGTCGAATCTTACGACACCCACGGGAAGAAAGGGGGAGGTGCTATTCTAACCCGGCACCACACGGCACCACACCACATTTTTTAATTTGTATTGAAATCATTACAACAAACAGTAATAAGTGTTATTGCATCATTATATTATCTTCTAGTTTTGCCTTTGGAATACAGAGAAAAATTCAAAGTTTTCAGTTGAAATTTCAAATCTTAAATTAAACAGAGTATACGACGCTCCTCAAACGCGATGAAACGAAACTCAGTTTCCCTCAGTGTTGCCAATTTAGAGGCTTTGTTGCTAGAAGTGACGATTATTGGTGAAGTCTTAGAGACTAAAAAAACATACATACATTATGTCGCGCCTGTATTCCCAAATGGGGTAGGCAGAGCACACAAAATGCTCCACAGACCACTTCTAGCATATTTTTTTAGGTTTTCAGTTGGCAGGTATAGTAGTGACAGGTTGCTAGTCTATCACCTAAAACTATTCATCCTTAGTCGCCTCTTACGACATCCACGGAAGAAATGGAGAGGTGATGTTCTAAACACGTTGTTTTTAATATGGTTTTAGATAACTCATCTTTTTGGTCCGTGTGGTGCCGGGTTAGAATGTCACCTCCCCCTTTCTTCCCGTGGGTGTCGTAAGAGTCGACTCTGGGAAAGAGTTAGTGTATTGTGGGCGATGGGCTAGCAACCTGTCACTGCAATATCACGTTTGACCATCATCTGGTTACCCTAAAATTGCTAAGCGTGGCACTGGATTTTCGAATTCATGTGCTCTGCCCACCCCTCTTGGGAATACAGGCGTGAGAATATGTATGTATGTATGTATCTTTTCGGTCGCTGTAATACCAGTTATGCTGACACTATAACGTACGTCGCTATAAACTCAACAATGTTGCAAAACGCTAATAAAACAATGTCAATACATACATACAATGTCTCAAGTAGATAATAAAACTAGGCCATCTCAGACGTAGCAAAAAACGTGCGTTTTTACAGCAAAGTGAGCACTAAAGCGAAATTTTTATTGCTTGTTATTAAATTCTTTACTGATGCCACTGATATTTTTATTGAAAAAAATAACACGTGACGTCTCGCCGGTTTGATTTTGATCAGTGAAACGGAAATTTTGTCGTCAGATAGTGTGTTATATGATTTTACGCCTTTGGTCGCTGTGACGAGGGAGATATGAAACAAGTAGACACAATTTAATAAACGTAATTTGCAAAATCTTTATGTGAAAGATTTATAAAGAGATTGTAATATTATTAAGATCTCTTATTCGTTTAAATCGTGTGATATCGGGTTTAGAATAACATCTCTCCGTTTCGATGGATATCGTAGGAGGCAACTAAGGAAATAGGTTAGGCAATCTGTCACTAGTGTCACTATTGTATAATTACAATTAAGATATATTACCTTAATTGAAAACCTAAAAAATATTATTTTAGCATATTATTATTATGGTGAATGTGGCTATGAAGCGATAAATAGTAATGATTTTGACTATGTAGGGTTTTATGTGCTTTGCCTATCCCATTTGGGAATACTGGCGTTATGTATTTGTATATCTTCTCGTGAATGAAAAGTAAAATATTTAATGATTAATTCCTTTTTCGGCACATTCCTTTTTGGACATATTCCGTTTTCGGCATATTGTTGTTTCGGCACATTTTAGTAAATTAGTTATACTACGAAATACTTGTGTCTTTGCTAGCGTAACAAAACAAAATAATATTTATTAGTAAAATATTATATTTTAATCATAATACTTAATTTTAAACAAAAAAAACCGACTTCAAATTAGCAATATTTTGAAAAGATTCTGTTTACTGAATGTAAAATCTTGACTTCATCA
>BHDV01008682.1:37441-48166 GCA_005406045.1 Adoxophyes honmai | reverse complement strand
AAATAAAATTAGTATTTAAGGGGGGCTCCCATACAAAAATTCTGATTTTTTGCAGTTTTTGTTACGGAACCCTTCGTGCGCGAGTTCGACTCGCACTTGGCCGGTTTTTTTAAGTTACTATAGTATATACGTGCTTACAAGCACTTTATGAATAAGATAATTATCTCCAAAAAATCAAATTATATTTCAATTAATAATTAATTAACATTTTGATTAATTTTGGAGTCATGTCCACATAATTGCAAACAATGTCGCAAATTTATCCGATCCCTGTTTATAAGGCATCGATTCGCCGCCTCAACGCAAACAAATAATGAAGAAAAAAGTAGAAATATATGCGTATGAATTCGTGACCGAATTACAGTTATCTATTAAGCTCATTCTCACCTTACTTTTGCCTTTACGTGACTAGCACTATGATCTCACAGACACGTTAATTACAACTGCTTGTAGCGCCACCTATTGCCACACGCCTTTCACCTCTAATAGGGTTGTGCATGCTTTAAAAAATAAATCTATTTTTATTCTGGATTCATTAATGGAAAGGGTTTCTACATCAATACAATAGCGCCCGTTTTGCCAAGCGGGGTAGGCACAATACGTTATGTAGTCAATGCTATCAATATTTTACATTTTGTAGCCACTTTTGGCGCTATTTTGTGATTTCGAAACACGGGCAGCGGTAAAAAGTAAATACTGCTATTGTTATCTCTATTGTTATAATCATGTGTGGTGTCGAGATAGAATTACACTTTTTCATTTCTTCAGTGGATTTCGTAAGTGGCAACCTAAGGAAACAGGTTTAGGTATGCTTTAAAAGGCAACGGGCCAGCAACCTGTCACAATTTTACTACCTCTTCTATCTGTTTTCAAACCTAAAATTATGCTATATGTGGTTGCGAAGCGTGAAATAGTCATAATCATGGTTTTGTCTATGTTTGGTTTCGTGTGCTCTGCTACCCGATTTGGGAACATAGGCGTGGTTGTATGTAGGTAATGTATTATTTCTATTATATCATTCTCATATTTATATCGGCGAGAGGTAGCCCTATACCGCAATCCGAGATCCAAAGAAATACGAGCACTCGGGTCACTCAATAGGTTTCAATCTCGCGTGCAAGCAACTGAAGGTAGAAAGAGACATCATTTTTTACGTCTAAATATAGATTATCGATTCTCTTTTACGGATGCGGATTTTTCCTCTCGTGTTCGCTTTGGTAGATGCGGATACGAACATAAATATCCCATCCCTTTCAAAGCGAACCGCAGCCATTGGTTCATCACCTAATTGGTGTCTTTCAAGTCTTGACCTGTTTCGTATAGAGCGAGGCAAAGTTACCTTTGCTGTTAGTAGCGGCGCTGTCGGCGAAGGTTGAAGTTTAGTTATTAAGCCAGGAGAAAGTTCAGATATTTTGCCACCGACTGGGATAACTTTGTGAAGTTGTCGACTACTTTAAAGGAAACTGTATAGTTTAAAAGCGAATATTGAGTTTAGAATATCATCTTTCCATATCTTTCATGGATGTGGAGAGGCGTCTAAGGTAAGTAGGATGAAGTACTATTTTAGGCGGTAGCCTAGCAACCTGTCACTATTGTACCTCTTTTATCTCACTTTAAACCTAAAAAATCCTGCTAGAAGTGGCTATGAAGCGTGAAAAATAGTCGTGTGCTCTGCTTACTCCACTTGGGAAGACAGTCATGATTGTATACATGTATGTCCTATTCTCTGCTTCTTTTTGTTGTAAACAGTTATTTATCTCTCTTCAGAGATTGATCACAAGATCGCTAAGTCATTGAAGAGCTAACTTTTCCTGACTCCCTTTTACAGAGTTAAAAAGTTGAAAATACTAGCTTCTCTAGAACTAAAGTTTAAATTAGAATCAAACGACATAGATTGAAAGAGCAATCGAGCTAATCCAGTTAGTTTCTGTAACTGAGTTTTAATTTGGATTGAAAGTTACTTGCGACTTGATTGCTAGTTAGCATTGATTAAAAAGTTGTATTAATGAAGTCCTTTTATAAAAAACACTGTTTGTACAATAAAACGGATACACTCGCGTTTTGTACCGAGATTAGCTCGTTTCGATTTGGCCCGAAACATGTCGGCTAAACTCGATTAAATTCAATGAGTCTGTAGCGACACCTAGCGCCACCTACCGTCGAATAGAACTAGTAGAACTTCTACAAACTTCAGCCACGTCATCAACTGTCAAAGTGTTCCACATAGCGCTAACGAATGTAACTTCCGAGTTTCTCTCTATGGACTTCAACGCAAATCTCTCAGCAATTTCATATTGAAGTCAGCGACGTAACAAATAAGATGTCTTCAAAAGTAAGAATTTCCATACTCGTCGTGTACAGTTACCAACTAGTTTTTATTGTAGTTATTAAACAGTTCCATAATTTTTGAGTAGCTCCAAGTTATAAAGGCCTAAGCGTTTTCATACTCGGCTGTTCATAATACTGAATACGCCATAGACCGGCATACCCCTTACGTGCAACCAGCAATAACTGCACGTGTCATTCAAGGTTTGTTTATTGGAGCACGGCGGCCATATTGAATGCGTTTCATCACTGCATGGACCGCTATTCACAGGTTAAATGTGGCCATTAAAAAAGCTAACTGTATAGAACTTAAGAGGGCGCACACATTTTTTACGAACGTAATTATCAGATCAGGCGGGGAAGAGAAATTCAGGGGCAGGGCAGGGGTAAGAGGCACCACAGACCATAACTCGTCGAGTTATGAGTGATTATGGTCTGTAGAGCCCTCTTATCCCTGCGTTTCTCTTCCCCCACCTGACCTTAGTGGTTTTGGACCAATGTTTAAAAAATCGTGAAAAATAAATTAACTCATATTTAGCCATGAAAAAAATATGGTTAGACTAAACATATTCTGTAAATTCACAATAAAATTGTTTCATTTGTAATTATAATAAAATCAATGAGAAAAAAAATAAAGTAATAGTTCAACTTTGAAATTATGTACAATGATATTTGAATAATAAAAACCAATAATTTGATGCATGTCTCTCCGTTAATCCCCAGTAGACTATATTGTCTATCAGATAATAACTAGTTTATATCGTTTATGGTAAATTTTAATGGAAAATTTTCAAGTGAAAGACAGCTCTGACGCGTATTTTTGTGAAAACCCTTCAACAAATTGGCTAAGTAAAAGAAATCTGTGTTGCTAATAAAATATTTCTTTCCGTTAATCCCTAGAAAAAGAGTTGATTTATATGTTACAGTAGTTTTTCTTTAAAAACTTAAGGATTTATAGCTTTCTAAAGCATTTGAAAATCATCAAAATCACCGAATTTTGTGTGCACCCTCTTAATCAGATTTGCAATAGAAATTCGTTTTCGATAGTCTCTTTAATCAATCAGTCAGTCCAAGTTCTAGTGTCAGATCCATCAAATAAATAATATATAAAAAGTAAATGCCTAACAACAAACTTTGTAACACTACCTGTCTCACCGAATTTGCCTTTATGTCTTAAACTTACCTCTTTATTGTTATAGCATTACAGTCTTGACCAACGCGCCATGAGAACTACTATTTAACTTAATCTAAACTAATATGTACAAAACAAAAGCAATTAAAATTATATACAACTAACTTAAAAACTAAACTTAAATCTAAAATATATTTAAAAATGGGCACCCTCGAGGCATGGTTCCAAAGACGCTGGTAGCGTTTCCTCGCTGTATCGCAATGCTGATGCGTTGAGCGAGGAAGCTGCCAGCTCTTCGGTCTCCGGTTGCATCAACCAGCCGCTTGGAGAGCTCTTTCATTAATTTGGTGGCGCTGGGACCCCACGGACCTAAGGTCTCGACCCCGAATGGTAAGAAAAGGTATTCTGGGCCGAGACCTCCGTATTTTGTGCTTTTTAGTTTTTCGGCCGCTTCAGCTGCCACTCCTGGTTTAGTGGAAGTACCGTGGAGGTGGGACGGTGCCAGTGTATCGACACAGGTTGCATCCCACACCAACACACGTCCCTGCTTCCACGGAATTAAAGACATTCCGTCTGGTCTCTTGCCATCATCTCGAACTATTCCTGACGGTTCTAAAACCGCAGGCACGTTGATGGTGGCAAGAGAGCGACGGATAATATCGTTTAGAGCGGCATGTCTGGAAAAGCGGCCGGCACTCTTCTGGCAAGAAAGCCCGTGGTGGCCCAGCGCATCAACATTGTTACCGCAGGTGCATTTGTGTGGTACGCAGACAGGCACTCCAAGCCGCAGACAGGTTGCAACCCTCAGTGTTTCGGGCTCTAAGAACGTGCCGGTGTTGGCTGAAGGGAAGGCCTGCAGCCAATAGCCAGCCTCCACAGAACCCGCTGCCAATATTCTGGCACGTTCCGAGCCCATGCTGCGACACACTTACCTCTTTTGTTTTATTCTTACCTTTGTCATTAGATTTATCGCTTTTATCTCTTACTGCGTTATTATTACCTTAATTATTAGACTTGCCTCTTTTATAATAAAACTTATTTACCTATATTTAAATTTAAATTTAAGGAGTTTCAAACGGCTAGATAGATTTCTACGCAGCTTTTATACACTTTTTTAAAGTGTATAGTTTAGTTTTAGATTTCTAAAAACGTTGAAGATGTTTTTTTTTTAAAGCCATTTTAGTTAAAATGTTGTATTATTTTCTATCGACACACAACGCGATGCTTTATAGAACCATGCCGCAACACAACAATGAACTAGTTTAATACTGTGTGTAAAGTTTTCAATAAACTTTGGGTCTGCATTAGAACTGCCCAAAGCCTGGAGAGGGCTTGTGAATTGAGAAAGCTTGTGTCCAACTGTAGCCCTTACGTACGTTTTTTTTCGATAAAGATTATCAGCCCACTGGTTTCCTGGCCCCAAATGCATAAGCTCAGTCCGGATCCATGCAAATCTACCTCTGAAATATGATCCGCAATAACCTCTATTGGAACAAAGAGCTTTACTCCATGGAGTATACTATGTGCCTAACAGAAGGGCGTAAGCATTATTAGATTCCTAAGGAGTTACGACCTTTTGTAGCTACCGAATTGCAGTATAATTGCTTTTGTGCGGAAACTACCGTTTTGTTGATTTGTGAAGGTGAAATGGATTTCGTTTTCGTTTTTATTTGCATCGTCATCAAGCCAGATTGATGTTGGAGGTTCATTGTTTAAAATAGATCTCCTCCATTCGATTTTTAATAGTTAATTAAATTAGTTAATCATTTAAACTCGGAATGAATAATGAAAGGCAGGGGTCACCAAATGGCGGACCGAAAAAATATATCTTCATTCATCTTCAGGATTTAAAGTCAATAGTTTGCAACTTTGCACCAATTCCACTCCAAACTTCAGAAAAACAATCATCAATAAAAAATGTAATTTTTCTCATTGATATTATGTAAATTATAATATCTTTGTAATTTCCGTAATTACCTTACTTCATTTTTTTTTATTAAATGTGTGGACCGCGAGTGTCATTTCATTTCTTAAAATGGACCCCGAGCGAAACTAATTGATGACACCTGATGTAAGGCATAATTTATTCATGAAAAAAAAAGTAAAGTTGTAAGTAGTTTCCAAAAATATTTTGACACTACTACTAGTTTAGTGTTGGAGGTTTCTGAAAATGGGCGAATTTCGTAGATAATCACAAGTACTTTAATGGCTGATTATGTACAATCTTATTATACAAGGTGGCTGGAAATTGATCGTAAATATTATAACCTGTGGTCGGGTACACATCTAAAAATTTCGGTGAAGTTTTTTTTTCCGAATTTTCATGCAAAAAAAAATTGTAGACTTACCCATAAGTGAAAGGTGTTATCTAAATTCCACACCACACAGTTTTACTTATTATATCACAATACTGTACTCTGAATCGACCACTAAAAAAAAAACAACCATAACCACTTATCTACCAGAATTATTCTTTTGTCGTTCTTATGACGCTTCCAGGCTTATCTGACAGACTAAAATACCTTTTTCAGACAAGGTCGCACTCGACATAATCCGCAATAAAAACTTATGGATATCACTGTACAGTTGACAGCAAAAACCAACCAAACTAACTTAAAAGGTTAAAAAATGACAGACATTTTAGCTTCAAACTTTAAAATCTCAAAAATTAATAATCACACTTCGTTTAAGCTTAGCGAAAATTTTTAGTTAGAAAACTGACTTTTGAATTAAAAAGCTCGCATGGAAATGGGTTTATTTATTTCAAAGATATTATTATGATGCCAAAGATACACGTGTTCTTTATGTGGTGAGATGTAATAAACATACCTACGTAAGTACATACGTACATACATACAATCATGCCTGTATTCCCAATTGGGGTAGGCAGAGCATACGAAAAGTGACATAGCCATGATTATGAGCATTTCACGCTTCACAGCCACTTCTAGGATTATTTTACTTTGGGTTTGAAAACAGATGGAAGATAAATACATATATTCTCACGCCTGTGTTCCCAAGAGGGGTAGGCAGAGCACATGAATTCAAAAATCCAGTGCCACGTTTAGCAAATTCTGGGTAACCAGATGGTTAAACGTGATATTGCAGTGACAGGTTGCTAGCCCATCGCCCACAATACACTAATCCTTTCCCAGAGTCGACTCTTGCGACTCCCACGGGAAGAAAGGGGGAGGTGCTATTCTAACCCGGCACCACACGGGTATGGAAGATACACAAGTAGATATACAACATTTGAACTTAATCTGTATCCGTGAAGAGGATGAAATTTAACTTTCAATTCGATTACAGACAAAACACACATCGGGACAGGTAAAATTAAATAAAAGCTTTTAAAAATTAAAACTGTTTGGTTGCATCGCTATTTCGTTGCTGACTGTACTTACATGAGCAAGACTTTTCAAGGCAGATGTTTCTTATAGTGTGGACGGTTTTAAAAGAACTCACTCGGATTGTTCAAGATGAAGTTGTATTGTAGTTATAGGTATGTATAAAACTTTTCTGAAAGAATTGTATTCTATCTCTACTGATTGTAGGACTGCATGGCATATCGGCTCCAAGAATTTTTTAATCTATACTAAATTATAAAGCTGAAAAGTTTGTTTGTTTGTTTGTACGCGCTAATCTCAGGAACTACTGGTTCAAATTGAAAAATTCTCTTTGTGTTAGATAGACCATTTATCGAGGAAGGCTTTAGGGTATACAACATCACGCTGCGACAGATAGGACCGAAGAAAAATTGGAAAATGTGGTAAAAAACGGGGGAAATCAGTCACTTTTCCACGCGAACGGAGTCGCGGGCACAGCTAGTGTTACTATACAGAGTGTATTGACCTTCTGAATGGATCTTCTGAACATAGTACTACTGCCCCGTGTTTTAGAAGGAAAGTTAATATAAGTGTCACAGAATACAACATAATAAGATCATAAACTTTATGCCTGAATTCCCAAATGGGATACAAAGAGCACACGAAACGCTACATAGACAAAATCATGGCTATTTAATTTTTCGTATCCAACATAAGCACATTTTTAAGTTTAAAAGTAGATGAAAGAGGTCTAAGAGTGACAGGTTACCAGCCTGTCGCTCAAAGCTGTACCTCAACAAGAGAAAATCCTACGGAACCCATGGGCTATTGATAGGGTGTTCTTAACAACATTTGCGTACGGAACCCAACAAAAACAATGGATAGGCATCAGCCCCTCCTTTATTATGTACCGGCTATGTCCGACTCGCGCACGAAGGGTTCCGTATGTAACATTTTCCGTTATCAAGTGGAAACATAATTACTGTAGACTGGATAACGGAAAGAGAAACAAACTTAACTTTGCCGTTTTCCCCCATATATCGTCTTTGAAACAAACTGCAATAACAATTTTTTTCCCGTCGTGCGACAAGATCCCGGAACAAACGTCGCCTAGTGAAAACGCGTCTTATATGCGATGTTTTCCACGATGTGCGTGAATAGAGCGGTGGCGCGCAGAGCGTGTTATACAACAGCTGTTGTGGTTCTTAGATAAAGGACTACGGGCTAGAACGCCTTAATGCACTGTAACTAAACTCGATTCAAGACGTTAATTATCAATTTTGAATACGATATTATGAGGGTTTAATTTTTCATTTATAGGTTCGAAGCATCTAAAAACAAGCTTACGGCTTTTCTACGGAACCCTACAAAAACAATGCATAAGCATTAGCCCCCTACCCCCCTTTCGCAAACAAAGAAAAACAACACAAAGCCATACAAAAATCTACCTTAACTCAACGTGTTAAGTGACGATTAAACCGCATTTTATTTCGCTCAGTCATTATCGACTCAATTTACATGGAAAGCATTCAATTTGCGACCTTAACGAAGTTATGATAGGTTTGAATATTGCTCGGGGCTGCGGTAATGAGGTTTGGATGCAGCGTTTATCGTAATTAAATTGATTTTAGGATTTAGAGGAGAGTTTGTTTATTCTGAAACCATTACCAGTTTTCGGTTACTATCTGGTTCTTCCGTAGATGTCGTGGCGATTATGAAATAGGTTTAGTTATGTTTTAGGCGACAGGCTAGCAATCTGTCACTATTATACTTCTTTCATCTGTCTTTGAAACTAAACTCATGCTAGAAGTGGCTGCAACGCGGGAAATAGTCAAAATCATGTCTTTGTGCTCTGCCTATCCCATTTGGGAACATAGGCGTGATTTTATGTACGATTGTATGTAGAGGTATTTATAGAATAGCTGTTCCTGCGAATTCGTTCGCGTGGAACAGTAACTTTGTGTAACATTTTTATCCCAGTTTTTAACCCTTATTTATATTAAAAAGTGGCCTATGTCTTTACTCAGGCTTTAGTCTATCTGTGTACCGAATTTTATTTAAATAGGTTCAAGAGTTCTCGCGTGAAAGTGCGACAGACAATCAGAGTTACTTTCGCATTAATAAATTAGTAAGCATAGGTATATTGTAGATTTCTGGGCTACTGATATCCCTAAGAATTATCGGGGTACATTACACCCAGCGCAAACAAATTGTAACCCTGGCAGGTCTTAATAAAAAGTTGTAACAAACTATTTGACCTTCGCGAGGGGATTGGGCATAAACAGCCCCGAAGGCACCTCTGCCCGGGTTGGGGCTCATTTGCATCCATATGCGGAACCCTTTATTGCTACACCAGTTAAAATAGACAAGGGTTTCTGGATATATCTGGTGCATTTAGGAATAAAGGAATAAACTGTGTGAACTGAGAACAGTTTAAAGCTAAGCTATCGTCATAGTCACTTCAATAGATATCATCTCTTCACACATGTGACAAAAAATACTGCATGTAACGACAAAAACGCTGTGAACGTTGTGTATAAAAACTAAGTGAGAGTGTAAAAGACGAAAATAAAAAACAGGCCAAGTGCGAGTCGGACTCACGCACTGAGGTTTCCGTACAAACTGATTACAACGCCATCTAGTGACAGATTTTCGAAGTAATGATTAATTTTAATTTTATTTATTAAAAAAGAAACTACTTGTTGTGTTGATAGTTTTTATGGTAATGTACATCATATATTTTTTTTAGATTTATCACTCTTTTATTTAAGAAGTTAGAGGGGCGGGGGGGGACACGACTTTTTTAACTTTGGAAGCGTCTGTCGCGCAAACTATTCACTTTAGAAAAGTATGGTGTTAAAAACCTCAATATGATTTTTGAAGATCTATCAATAGATACCCCACACATTATGGGTTTGATGAAAAAAAAATTTTGAGTTTCAGTTCCATGTATGGGGAATCCTAAAAAATATTGCTTTTTTGTAATTTTGTGTCACAAACTTAATGCGGTTCACAGAACACATCTATACACCGAGTTTTATTAGTATAGTTCTCATAGTTTCGGAAAAAAGTGGCTGTGACATACGGACGGACGGACAGACGGACAGACGGACAGACAGACAATACATGACGAATCTATAAGGGTTCCGTTTTTTTGCCATTTGGCTACGGAACCCTAAAAAGGCAGGTCGCTAGAGTCCGGCCAACGAAAGCGTGAACTGAGAATAAGCGGCAGATTTAAAAAATCTTGTGGTATTAGGTACTTACTAACTATAGTAAGGGAAAACTGTTTTAGTACGTGACGATCTTTTTAGGGTTCCGTATCCAAAGGGTAAAAACAATAGTAATAACTGAGACTTCGCTGTATGTCCGTCTGTCCGTCTGTCACCAGACTGTATCTCACGAACCGTAAGAGCTAGAGTTGAAATTTTCACAGATGATGCATTTCTGTTGCCACTATAACAACAAATACTAAAATCAAAATAATGATAATAATAATTAAGGGGGGGCTCCCATAGAATAAACATGTTTTTTTGCTATTTTGGGTCTATTTAAATAACTGTAACAGGTTAATAATTGAAATGCTCACAGAATATTTTAATTTAAAATTTACTTTAAAAGAAAATAATTAAAATAAAATAAAATTAGTATTTAAGGGGGGCTCCCATACAAAAAACCTGATTTTTGCAGTTTTTGGTACGGAACCCTTCGTGCGCGAGTCCGACTCGCACTTGGCCGGTACATACACAAACATACATACATATTCTCACGCCTGTATTCCCAAGAGGGGTAGGCAGAGCACATTAATTAAAAAAATCCAGTGCCACGTTTAGCAATTTCAGGGTAACCAGGTGGTTAAACCGCCCGTCCCTATTAAAATAGTCGGATCTGCAAATCAGCAACTTTACAGGAGAGCGATTCAAAGTATGTTTTGCTTATATC
>BHDV01008682.1:21197-31473 GCA_005406045.1 Adoxophyes honmai | reverse complement strand
TAATGCAGTTTTGTTTCTTTCTAAAAATGAAGGAATGTTTCCTTTCAGCAAAATGAGCTAACTAAAAGATTTAGAGTAGTTCCCTCCAGGGCCCATTGAAACTTTCCACCCTGTATACGTCCCACTGCAGGGCTTAGGCCTCCTTTCTGTATGAAAGGGCTTGGGCTATAGTTCCCACGCGGGCCCAGTGCGGATTGGGAACTTCACACACAACATTGAATTGCAACGTCGCTGTGTGCAGGTTTCCTCACGATGTTTTCCTTCACTGAATGGCTCATGGTAAATATCAAATTCGATATCGCACATAAATTGCGAAAAATTCAGTAGTGCGAGCCCGGGGTTTGAACCCACGACCCTCTGCTTGAGAGGCCACAGGTCGAACCGCTGGGCTACCACGGCTATAATATGACATTTAGACGCAGATAAAATATTATCGTATATCCGTAGTCTGTGACGAGCTTTATAATACACGGACATTTGAATTTAAAAGCAAATTCATTCAAGGTTTCAAAGCGAACTATTTACTGAAATACACTGAATTAAAATAAATACCACCAATACAAAATCTACTACGTCTCAGCGCCAGAAACTTGTACAAACCATGCATCCATCAGCGTCACTCCTGCTATACACATTAAGTTGTCAATCCCATAACCCAGTTGTAAAAGTTCTGTTTAACTTTCCTTACACACTTGCCTTCGCACCCACCGTTAAACATCTGAGAATACGGTTGAAAATCAAATGAAATAGATGTAAAGGAATCGTGGTAACACAGCTGAAAGCATTTGATTGGCATTTTAGATCAAAGGGGAACTATTTGAGTTGCTTTCGGTTTATATAACGGAATGCAGTAAATATAGGTTTGATAAGTATTTCTAGATCGTTCGTATTGCAGCATATTTTGCTATGGCTTCTTTGGCAATGTGTTGCTCTTAGAGATTAGGCAGGCGATCTGTAGGCTAAGCACAGCAGCGTGAGAATAGATCTGTCACTTTCTGATGTCTCTAGTTAGACAGTGACAGCTGTAGTCTATCTCGCGTCTTGCCGTGCTAGCCGGCTGTTCTCATCCTGCTGAATATCCGTACCAATATATAAATGTAAAAGTGTGTTTGTTTGTTTGTCCGTCTTTCACGGCTAAACGGAGCGATGGATTGATGTGATTTTTTAGGTAGAGATGGTTTAGGGCATGGAGAGTGACATAGGCTACTTTTTGTCTCTTCAAACCCCCCCATTTACCTAAAGTGAGGGGTGGAAGTTTTCAATGTAGAAAGCTATAAATTGGTATGTGTGTTATCTCTTCTGTGATACCCCGAATTTAACGCGAGCGGAGCCGCGGGCAAAAGCTAGTGCATAATAATTTCGTCGTCTTTCTTTCTTTGATACGTATTTATTTCGTAAATTCACCTATTCCAAGCAACGAAATTCAAGTTTTAAGAGCTACATTAAAGAAACAAACAAAATACAAAATGCCATGAAAACACTAAAGACCCATTTCATTTCGTACAATATCTCATAAAGATTTGGACAAAGAATCTTTCCTGTCCACCCGATGCATTAAAATTTCCTTTCTGGAACAATATGGCTGCATAAAGTAATAAGACAAACGTTTTTATTCGCCGTCTTGATAATTTTGTAGGTAGGTATTCTTTAGGATTTAAACTTCAGACTTACTAACTAGGGAGGGTCTAGGATTTAGTAAATGAACCATTTTTTGATAAAAAATAACGTACGGTATGGGAAAGGTGTGAAAGTAGGCGACCTTTTCGATTTATTATTTAAACGTTACAAAGGTACTCAAAATCATGACTGTATCACGTTGCCAAGGCACTTTTAACCCAATTTCAGGTTTAAACAGATGAGAGAAGTAAAATAATAACAAATTGCTAATCTGTTAGGTGCCTAAAGCACACCTGAAACTATTTCCTTAGTCGCCTCTTACGACATCGAAAAAATGGAAAGATGTTATTCTAAACCCGAACACCACACTATCTAATTTTTTAAACCAAAAATTGTCCTAAAAACTGTTCAGAAACGTGTGTTCTGCCTACCCCATATGAGAATACAGTTGAAAATTTCAACAATGACGAAGGGATGTATTTCACGTCGTAGTAAATTTTGTCGCAGATGTTTTATCTCAATATAACAAGATTGTGTCGTAACAATCATATTATATGTTAGACAGCAACCCCTCTTCGGAACGGTATATTTTTTTCAAACCGAATTCTATGCGTACGGTGCTCGCATTTCTTGTATTTGCTTTTGCCTTATGCAAAAGCTTTTAGCTTATTCCTTACCTATATTTCATGTGATGCCAAAAATAAGGTAAACGGGTAGACAATTGAGTATCTTTTGTGCAGGGAAACAGCGAATTTGAAATAAATTTTGGTATCAAACTGTCAAGTAAACGCTTAAACATCATAAAAAAATATTTTGGCATTTTATGTTACGCTCAGATACTTAAGATCTTTCATCAAAATAAGTATATAACAGCTAACTAACCTGTTGCCTAAAATATATCTTAACATGTTTGCAATAGTCGTCTCCTACGACATTCACGGAAGAAATTAAGATGTGTTATTCTAAACCCAACACTACGAAACATACATACATAATTCATACGCCTGTATTCTTAAATAAAAGCAGGCAGAGCTCACAAAACGATACGTAGGCAAAACCCTATTTCATGCTTTATAGCCACTTGTAGCATTTTTCTAGGGTTTTAAGTTAAGAATGAATGTCAATTAAAATATACCTACCAAAACGAAACACCCTGTGTCATGACTTACGACACCCACAAAAGAAATGAGAGGTGTTTTACTAAACCCAAACACCCACACGTCACAGCAAGGAATAAATCAATAAGGAAATAATGAAAACAAATTATTATCCTTATAGGTGATCACAGAACTGACGCGTTTCTAGGCAGTTTGTATCATACGTATTTGTAATACTAATACCATTACCTAAAGCGAAACGATAAACCTAATAAAACTTAAATTTAAACGTAGCTTTTATTATACCAACAGCTAAATGGTACCGAACATTTTTCGTACATATCTTGTGTATCAGATATTTCTCGAGGAGAAAGCACTATTTCTAGAAATCTCTTTAGAGATTTATGAAAATGACATTTCTCGAACGATTTTATAGCGTATTATTCTGATTTATTACACATTTAGAGCAAATTTTAATACCTATGCTATGAAAGAGATTGGACTCTGACTTTTTCGTAGCGATTTACCTTTATTTACGACATTCAAACGACTTTTCCAAAGAAACTGTTTTAGCTAAATAACTACCTACTTTTGACATATAACTACGTTTCTCATCTTTACATTTCAAGCTTCAACCGGCTTATAGGTGTGAAATGTGATGGCAAAAAAGTGGGTAGTTGTGAATCGGTGACAATTGCGTGAAAAGGGCGGTGGCTCAAACAGCTGTAGCTATGGTATGTTACTAATGATGGGCTAAAAAACCCGAAACATGGTGAGCCAACATCAATATCGATATAAATTTTATCCGTTTTAATTCAAACAGAAAATAACTCTATTCTTAATTTACCTAAGGCTGATTAACACATCAACCCGAATTTCTACTGTACCACAAAATGTTCCACCAGTGAATACGCTTACAAAATAACGTTTATTGCAAAATTTAATCCGAGATGAAAACTCCCGCTTTAACAGTTGTTATTACGACGCGAGATCCATAAAACGACAGTAAAACTCATTATCGGGTTAACGTAGACGTCACTGTAGCAACGACTCGTTAAACGACATGCTTGTCACTAACAATGTTGAATAAACATCAGAATAATCCTCCAAAACAAAACACGGCAGCCAATCATTAAGCGCCGTTTGAAACTCGAGCTCCCTCATTGGTTTTATTTTACGTTCCGAATTTAAATTTCGAACGACTTCCTTATTCCGTGCAATCTTCGCTGCCGATATCCGAAATACGTTTATGTTTTTGCTTCTACCGTTCCGTTTTTGAAAGTTTTATTGGAATCCAGTTTTAAATTCAAGGCTGGAGTAAGATAACATTTTATTTACGCGTGCTCTATTCGCAGTTTATTTGTGAACTTGCAGCAATGATTTAAACTCTTCGACAGATAATAAAATCGTATGCGATCGTAAAATTTAAATGTACTGTTGTCCAACAACAAGATAAATCTTAGGCATGTCCGTCCGTTATTTATTTTTGTCTTGTTTGAAAGTTCTATTGCAAAATATAAGCTACGTTTTTAGGCTCTGATTAAATAGAGTGGTAGGTAAATTCTACCCTTTTTGGTCTGATGGATAGATACAGTACAAATGACGGTACTGGCGATCTATCACTTAAATGTTTTAACGAAATCCACTTTAGTTATAATTTTAGGTTGAAATCAGCACAGTTTGCTAGCCTGTCGCCTAAAGCATATTTTAACCTATTTCCTTAGTCGCCTCTTACGACATAACCTAACCTAAACATAACCTAACCTAACCTAACGCCACACGAAACAACTGAATAAAAGCTTATTAAAAAATGCTACGAACATTAGATCTCAAATTTGTCTTTCAACCACATCGGCGTTTACTTTATGAGACAGCCCCCTTTAACCAAGACAAATGTACTTGTTTAGAGTTATTAAGTTAGGAGTTAAATTAAACCTTTCATACGTAATTTGTATTTCTAAAGGCTTAGCACGGCAACAATTGCTTGTTTTACATTCTAGTTTGATAGCGACAGGTATAGGCCCTGCGCAGACGACAGACTATCCGCGACGGACTTTTTAGTCTGTGAAAATAGAACCTAAGCAATTATTATGCAGTATCGCACACGACGCGCAAAAAGTCCGGCGCACAATGCATACAATCCATGCAGACTTTTTGTGCGCCGCAGACTCGATCGCACAAAAAGTCTGTCGTCACGCTGCGCCGTAGTCTATAGCGTTAGAGCGCGTGTCAGTTCAGATAGAACACCTCTCCATTTTCATCCATAGATGTCGTAAGAGGCGACTAAAGAAAACAGGTACATACATACATACAACCCGTACGAATTAACTGTGCACTCCGCTGGAATGCGACCCCTCTCCTGTTGCCCCGCGCGGTGTCCCGCATTCGCCGCAAGCGCTCAGTAGCGATAGCATCTTTGTTACCGTTGCGCCTTTTCTCGTTTCCATCGTCTAAATACGTTTAACCTCCTGTTGCTATTACTGCGCGTCACAGCGCGAGGTGCACAGTTAATTCGTACGGGTCGTACATCAAGCCTTTATTCCCAAATTAGGCAGGCTGAGCATACGTAACAATGGTCAAAACAAAACCATGACTATTTCACGTTTTATCCAACACTGATAGAAGAGTTACAACAGAATAGGTTGCTAGATTGTCTAAAGCACATCATCATCATCATCAGCCTATATACTTCCCACTGCAGGGCACAGGCCTCCTCTCAGTATGAGAGGGCTTGGGCTATAGTTCCCACGCGGGTCCAGTGCGGATTGGGAACATCACACACAACGTTAAATTACTTCGTCGCTGTGTGTAGGTTTCCTTACGATGTTTTCCTTCACCGAATAGCTCGTGATAAATATCAAATTCGATATCGCACATAAATTCCGAAAAATTCAGAGGTGCGAGACCGGGGTTTGAACCCACGACCCTCAGCTTGAGAGGCCACTAGTCGAACCGCTGGGCTACCACGGCTGTCTAAAGCACACTTTGATCTATTTCCTTAGTCGCCTCTTACACAAAGACATTTGAGGTGTTATACTGAACCCGACCAGTCATAAACCTTCATCTGAAGTAATAAATTTACTAACTATTCCTCGATGAAACTCGACCCATTTCCACCCTACCAAAGGGTAAGTTCCATGCATGAGTACATAAGTTGTGAGAAATGTGTGAACCACAGACTTTTATCGAAATAGATACCACGAGTTCCTGCTGTATGAAAACCAAGCATGCCACTTTTTCTCTACATACTGGAACGTCACATGAGCGCTTTAGTGATGGGAATTTACAGTCCGAGTGAAACCGATTCAAAGTTGACGCCGCCTTATTCAAGTTGTCCCGTCTCTGGGAAGTTAAACCTAATGTAAGTAATACAAAACTAAATAAAATCGCGTCAAAGGAAGAGCATTGCTCTCCCTTTTGGCTCCCATTTGGCACGCGAAGTACAATCAGTAAAATTGGATGTTAAGCAGGTTGAGATACTTCTAAAATTGGCCTTAGTACTATTTCCAGCCAGTTGTTGCATGACATAAATACTCAATATTGAACTTCATTGTGAAGTTTGTCCTATAATGCAAACAAATTATGAAGGCGGTCGGTCGACTAAACATTCAGATTTCCTGACTATACAGTCACGAACCGGGATTGTTGAGCCACTTGCCACTGTTCGCAATTTAGACGTGTAATCAATGATCGATGTGACTGACAGATGTTAGCTATTGGATTAGCATTACACGAACAAGTTATAAACATAGGTATGTGGCTCAACAATCCAGGTTCGCCATGGTACATACACTTGAGTCATCTATTTCGATATAAGTCTGTGTTGTGAACCGCCTAGTCTCACACATGATTGACCCTGTAGGCTACTTTATCATTTCCAATTCTAAAAGGGATTTGGAACCGCCATCTTTGTTATAAGGGCCACCCTTCTCACAAAGGAATATCGTATCATCTAGATTTCAATTATTTGTTGCTAGGCAGTAGAGATAAAGGTTTTGGAATGTATTCAGGAACTGTCTTTGAAATACTAAATTGGGTGTGGTGGATTGATAAGAACGTCTCTTTGTAAACAACACCTCTGCTTTTCTTCCGTGTGTTGCTCTGGTTTAGAATAATATGTTTCTGTTTCTTCTGAGGATGTTGTAAGAGGCGACTAACAAAATAAGCTTGGGAAATTAGTCTACTTTTTGAAGCCACTTTTCGCAAAATTCTAGATCTTACCTCACATGAGAGAGATACAATAGTGACGGTTTGTGCTGTCGACTGAAATATACCTTAACCTATACTTAGTTGTCTCTTGTGACATTGTCATTCACGGAAGAAATGAAGAAGAGTTTTTTTAAAGCACACGGGTGAAACAGGTATAGACGTCCAACTAATAACAATCCCCTATTTCAAAGAGGGCTAAAAAGGTTTGCCTCACGCATTCTTCCGTAAACTTCAGCGAAGGTCTACTCTGAGTCTAGGCCAAATTTCCCGAAAGAACTTCTGGATGCCGTTTAATTTTCCCCTAGGAATTCCGCTGCCCCGACCTACGAAAAGCACTGGAATTCCGAAAGTTTTCAACTTAGACTCGTGAAATTTCAACTTGTTAATTTTGTGAACTTGCAAAGTTCCTTCAATTTGAGATCGTTAAAAATTATGGTTCCTTTAAATAACCTTCCATTTTGTGAATTGTGCTCTGAATGTTCGCCACATTTGATGATCAGTTAGGTTATGGCATGAGAACGAGCTAAGGTAGAATACCTGTCATTTTCTGACGTTTCTAGTTAGATAGTGACATGTATGGTCTACTTTGCGCTGCTAAGGCGACAGAAAAATCATTTTTACCATAGGACTTTTCACTTTCATTAAAAGGCACTGAAAGTATTTTACCGTACGGTATCGTGTTAACAATAACACCTCTCCATTTATTCCGCGGATGCCTTGAGAGGCGACCAAAGAAATACTTTAGACGACAGGCTAGCAACCTGTCACTTTACCTCTTAAATTTATATACTAATACCTAAATAATTTTAAACAAAAAAAAACCGACTTCAATTCTATACTAATATAATAAAGCTGAAGAGTTTGTTTGTTTGTTTGAACGCGCTAATCTCAGAAACTACTGGTGCGAATTGAAAAATATTTTTTGTGTTGGATAGACCATTTATCAAGGAAGGCTTTAAGCTATATAACATCACGCTGCGACCAAAAGGACCGAAGAAACAGTGGAAAATGTAGGAAAAACGGGGGAAATTTGTCACTATTCCACGCGGACGGAGTCGCGGGCACAACTAGTTAGCAATATTTTGAAAGTATTCTGTTTACTGAATGTAAAATCTTGACTTCATCAACAAATTACCGAAAACGCCGTACATCTCCATATAAAATTTGAAGAGTTCCCTCGATTTCTCCAAGATTCCACCATCAGATCCTGGTGTCGTGCAAATGGGACCAATTTCGAGTTATACCCTTTCGATTAAAAAAAAAATTTTGAAAATCGGTCCACGGGTTTTCGAGTTATCGAGTAACATACACACAAAAAAAAAAAAAAAAAAAAAAAAAAAAAAAAAAATTAGGTCGAATTGAGAACCTCCTCCTTTTTGAAGTCGGTTAAAAAGAGTAGCTACGCAACAAGGAACAGTCTTGGTTTTGTCTGTGTCGTTTTGTGTGCTCTGCCTACCCCATTTGCAAACATGAAAATGTACACTTCAACGTACAATGTACGTAAAATTTTATAGCCTAGGGTTGTGCCTAATTGTATTCTGAAACCTAATACTCTTTTAGTACTGCATCTGGAAACTAGTGATAACCTAGACCCATTCCGCTAACTCTATGGCGCAATTACAAGAATAATACAGCAGTTTGCAAAATCGCGTTACGTTCTTATGGGTACGACATTAAGTTCAATGTGGCGAGTGTTATGAGAGAAACGGGCGCAGTGCTGTCTTGGCTTTTGCAAAATAACGCAACGCTTCCTTGGCTTATGATCATAGTTGTGTGTTTATACTGTGTGGAATTAAAGGGGTTCGGACATTTTTGTATGAACCCGGCATACATGTGTCATGGCCAATGATGAAACACGAATCAATCGAAAGAATAATTTCGTTCCAAAAAAAAAGCATTTGGTAATTAATGTCCTAAGTGGTATACTTTCTGAGATATTTAAGTCTGAAGATGAAAAAATAAATTAGAGTAGGCAGCACACAAATGAGTCAGGGCAACTCTTCCGCGCCACCTAGCGTGGTTTCGATGCATGAAATTCTCAAAAGAAATAATTTTCAAGTTTTATTTTCAAACTTTGACCTCAATTATCTCAGACAAACATACATTTATTACTTTGGACTTTCATCATCGTTTTAATTTTTGTTTGTAGTTAATTATTATATCTATTGACACATATTATTTCATCACTGGCCGCCAAATCGTTAATGAAGATTTAAAATTTTGTCTTTTGAATTTAGAAACAAGTTTCAAAAATATCCTTTGCGTCTTACCTTATTACGTCAATAGTAACACGATATTGCACGCATACCCTGATACAAATTTAGCTCCTTACACGCTCTAATTAAATTAAACTAAAATACACCATCTACCCACATTACCGTTTATCAACCCATAGAACCTTTCGTATTCGTCTGATTACTGTGAGAAATGTACTCTAATGCCTTATCAGAAGGTTCTTAGTTGAACGGAGCCAAGCTTAGTAATGAGTGTTTATAATCTGTTTGAAAGACATAACGATGACTTTGTGGTTTCCAATAGTTTTAATAAGAATGTTAGAGAGCTTTCGCTCTGGTTTCGATGCGTTGAAAGATTGAAACTTTTGACTATTTTGGCTTTATTCGGCACATAATTGAACTATTTTAATTCACACGTAGCATTGAGTTATTTTATTTAAAGCTTTTATTTTCTCACCCTATTTAACTGACTTTAGGGTTAAGAATAACACCTGTCCATTTCTTCCGTGGATGTCGTAAGAGGCGACTAGGGACATAGGTTAAGGTATACTTTAGGCGACAGGCTAGCAACCTGTCACTATATTGTACCTGCCACCTCCAAACCTAAAAAATATTATGCTAGAAGTGGCCTCAAATCGTGAAATAGTCATCGTTTTGTCTATGTAGGGTTTTGTGTCCACTGCCTACCCCGTTTGAGAATACAGGCGTGATTGTATGTATGTATTTAACTGATGGAAGCTTTACTACATGCATTGGATAAATATCATCGTGACACTTCAATTTACCTATTTTATATTATTTTTAATTCATATCAAGATGTTTAGCAGTAGTTTTACAAAATATTTTTTAACATAATATTGGCAGAATCTGCTTCGTTCGTATTCATGAACGGAACACAATTCTTAGCATTATCTGTGGTAAACTTTGATTTTAAAAATAATGGCTTAGGTATTTTTTAGGGTTCCGTACCAGAAGGGTAAAAACGGGACCCTATTACTGAGACTTCGCTGTCTGTCCGTCCGTCCGTCTGTCCGACCGTCTGTCTGTCACCAGGCTGTATCTCACGAACCGTGAGAGCTAGAGAGTTGAAATTTTCACAGATGATGTATTTCTGTTGCC
>BHDV01008682.1:3733-20691 GCA_005406045.1 Adoxophyes honmai | reverse complement strand
CCATACAAAAATTCTGATTTTTTGCAGTTTTTGGTACGGAACCCTACGTGCGCGAGTCCGACTCGCACTTGGCCGGTTTTTTTATCCTTTTTGGTTTCGTATCACACAAGTAAAAAGCGTATGGTTCTATTTAGCGGTCAGAGAACCTAATCATAATAAATTCAATCGTTTTAACCGAAGATTAACGTGTTTCAATCCAGTTCATAGCCCATTATCGGGAGTGACACACCACAAACCGTTATCTGTTTTTACACGGTCCCTAGGGCCTCATTGAATATTAAAACACAAGTTACGAGTAAAAGCTGATACTAAGACCACTTAGGTAATTATTGTACTGTACTCTATTATGCAGTGTTTCGTTTATCTACGAGTACCTACTAGTGTCTAGCTCCAACATTTACTTACGCTACTTACAAAATAACGTGTTCTTTGATAGGATGTGAAGGATTATTTGCGGATACCATGGCTGGTCAAGAGTACCTGAAATCGACGAGCATGTATGAGGAGATTAATGAATGTAGATGAAGCAAAAGAGGTAGGTGTGTCAGGATCGTAGCGAGTGGAACAAAGTAGTCTCTGCCTACCCCTGTGGGAAAGAGGCGTGACGTTATGTATGTATGTATGTATGGCTGGTTTCCGGTGTGGGCTTTAGAATAACACCTCTCCATGTCTTCCGTAGATGTCGTAAGAGGCGACCAAGAGAATAGATTAAGGTAATGTTTGTGGATGGGTCCATTGGGAGAGGAAAACCTAGACTGACGTTCCGTGACCAAATCGCGGATGGTTTAGAAACAGGTCAGGTCAAGAGTACCCGAAACCAACGAGCATGTATGAGGAGATTAATGTTGATGAAGCAAAAGAGGTATTCAAGCAATCAATCGATAAAAGAGGTATTTAATTAAAAGATACCATGATTAAGTCCCGCGTAAACATACCTAAATATGTGTGAGAATCACGAAAGTTTAAAACAGTATAAAAGAGGTAGGTTAGGTATGCCAGGATCGTACCAAGTGGGCCAAAGTAGTCTCTGTCTACACCTGTGGGAAAGAAGCGTGACGTTATGTATGTATGTATGTATGTTTTAGGCGACAGGATAGCAATTTGATACAATTATACCTGCCAACTCCAAAAAAATACACTAGAAATGACCACACACGTGACGTAGTCATGGTTTTGTCTATGTCACGTTTCGTGTGCTCTACCTATCCTATTTGGGAATACACCTCAATCACCAAAAACCAGCAAGTTGATTCAAGATCGCTATAAATAAAACCTCATCAGACAAACGTAAAAATAAGTCTCTTTACTGCACGAATTTTCTGGATATCTACTCCTAACCTCAGAATTCAGAATCACGAGAATTCGGAACTTCTCCGTCTCAGGCGTGAGATAAAATTTGATGTCCTACCCCCTTGGGGAAGGCGGAAATAAAAGATATATCTTGCGAATAAATAAACTATGCCCCGGCTACTCCTCCGGGGAACGGCATCGCTGAAAGCTGTGTCAAAACAATAAAAGTGGGATTGTTTCATTAGGTTGTGGTTTCAATGCAACATATTGAATAAGTTTTAATTTAGAATTGCTTAAAATATATTTATAGTTCATGTGGTGTCGTTTAGAATAACATAATAAATCCATTTTTTCCGTGGATGTCGTAAAAGGCGACCAAGGAAGAAGGTTAAAGTACATTTTAGGCGACAGGCTTGCAACCTGTCACTATTATCCCTGCCAACTCAAAACTCAAAATAATTTTAAACAAAAAAAAACCGACTTCAAATTAGCTTTATCCTGAAAGGAAACTTGTGTTTATGTACGTATTTACTAAAGGGCAAGTAGGTATACGTATACGTAGCTCTCAGCAGATTCAAGGCTTTAGGAGGAATAGCTCTATCTGATTTAGAATCCTCTAAACTGTTAAGTAAACCCCACGATGAACGAGCATTAGCAGAAATGCAACGCTTGAGAAGCAGCAGGCCTGGCTAATTACTGAAACTATAATTTTCAGTCTGCAGGTGCATTCAGTATCGAAAAAATTATCCTTTAACTCCTAAAAATTAAGGAGTTGACCTTTCATCATCAGCTCAATCATATTTTTTTACAGCCAAGCGTAAATACTGGTGTAGTTTTGAAAAATGTACTAAAAACATTACCTGTGCCAATAAAATTTGAGGGTTGCCCTCGATTTCCCTCATATTCCATCATCAGTCAAGATATGCTGGCAATGGGACCACCTGGAAACTATACCCTTTCAGACAAAAAAGAATTTTCCAAATCGGTCCAAGCGTCTTCGAGTAATCAGCGAATACACATAAAAATACTCTCCATTTCTTTCGTGGATATCGCAAGAGGCGACTAAGGACCTAGGTTAAAGTAAATTTTAGGCGACAGGCTATGAGGCTAGCAACCTGTCACTATCATACCTGCTAACTCAAAACCTACAAAAAATGTGCTAGAAGTGGCCACGAAGCGTGACATAGACATAGTTTTGTCTATGTAGCGTTTTGTGTGCTCTGCCTACCCCATTTAAGAATACAGGCGTGACTGTATGTAGGTATGTAAGTATGTACAAATGTAAGTTCGGACTAAAATTCCCGAATGCCCATACATTTTTTTTTTATTTTAAGGATAATTCAAAAACTACTAGTTAGATTTTGATGAAATTAAAATGGGACCAATGGGAAGCCATTTGCTATCGAACACAAAAAGAACCATCGAAATCGGTCCACCCGTTTAGAAGTTCTGAGGTAACATACATAAAAAAAAATAAAAATAAAAAAAATACAGCCGAATTGAATACCTCCTTTTTTGAAGTCGGTTAAAAAATTGCTACAAGTGGCAGCGATACGTGAAATAGTTCTGGATTTGCCTAAGCAGCGTTTCGTGTGTTCTGCCTACCCATTTGGGAAGACAGGCGTGATGTATGTAAATGTATTTTCTCACTACACGCTTTGGATATATCCTAATATGACTGATTACGGTGCCATATGGTTTATTTTATAAAATGATGTTTCTTTTTTTTTCCTACTTACTTGATTTTATATCATCCAAGTATATTTTAGTATCATCACGAACAATCCTGAAAGCCATTAAGCCAACCATTCAATGCGAATAAAAAAACAACCCCAACCTCTCAAAAACAAACGACAATTGAATACTTATCCGTATACAAAAGCGACAATGACAGAATTACCATACATAAGTAGAAACATTTACGGCACAAAACGATACTCAAGGAGGAAGAAAAAAACCAATCCTTTTAGTTCGCGCGATACATAAAATGCCTCCCCGAATGTGCCTAACGCATTTATCAAATGGCCATTTCGTTATGAGCTCCGAAACGACTTGGATCTATTTTCTTCCACTACAAATTGGTTGGGCCCTGGACGGGAGATGGCTCAAGTTAGACCGGTCGTGGACGCGAGCTATTGAAAATGAACGGTTTTCCATTAGTATTACGACAGATGTCGTTGTTTTTCTTTAGCGATTTGTCGGATGGACTGGAATTTTGGTTGTTTTTCGCTAAGTTTGCGTAACTTTACTATTATACAAATATTGTTAGGAAGGAAAAATGTTTAAGGTCAGGTGGGGGAAGAGTAACGCAGGGGCAGGGCAGGGGTAAGAGGCACTACAGATCATAACTCGTACGAGTTATGAGTGAGTATGGTCTGTCGTTTCTCTTACCCCTGCGTTTCTCTTCCCCCACCTGACCTTAGATAGGTCGCAGTCAAATTGTAAAATTCCGCCATTTACAAAGGGCGTCGTCAGTTTATAAACGGTCGCGGTTTTACAAAATGACAACGGCAGAATGTATAATGTCTCGTCATTATAATATAATGTATGATTCATTCGCTAGTTCACATAATGACGAGGCAAATTCAAGAATTTAATTCCATTTTGAACATTAAACTACCGTGAGACTCACTCATGTTGAAAAATATAAAAAGAAAAGAGTAAACCGATGGCAATGTCATCGGTTAAGTAAGTCAGTCATAGCAAAGCGTTCAGGTCGACTGTGGGAAGAATAACCTTTAAAATACCAATTTGTTAACTTAACATCAAAAAACATTTTTTTTAAAAGCTTGTCCGGACTTCAAAGAGAGATTAACCAAAAGGTCATGAAAGTGAGTTGCCAATTCTGCGAATTATTTTAAACTGGCTTACTGAACTGAATACGAGTAGATACCTACTTTACGGAATTCATTTTGAATGTATTTAAAAAAAAGTTGCGATATTTTCTTTATTCTATGAACTTTTAAAACTAAAAAATTTTTACTTATTTGTCCTTATATCGTTGAGTGTGTCTTACCTGCCTGTTTTTATTCTCTGTGGGATAGGCATAGATACGAGGGCTGCACTGAAAATTTCGGGAAACTAATATTTAAATACTATTTTTTATCACGTATTATACCTTTTTACAATCGTCAAAGTTTCTATATCTTAAAACACTGGCCACATAGAAAAAAAAACAATGGTTCGGTTTCAATTGTTTTTTGAACTTGATGAGTCGCTGCTCGACACGGAATTGTCTCGTGAAAATTTAAGACCTATGATTTACTGCGACTTTAAAAGTGGATTAACACAAAAATAATGTGGAGACCGGATGATTGCTGCTTTTAATAATGAAGCACCTTCGATGACTACAATATACAGGTGGTTTTCGGAATTTCAACGTGGCCGTGTTTCCCTCATGGACAATGTGCGTGAAGGTCGACCAAAATCGGCAGTCACCCAAGAAAACATCGATGTTGTGCGTAAACTGATTACGGAAGACCGACATGTGACATATCGGGAAATTCAGGAGTGTCTGGGCATTGGAATGAGTCAAATACAAATTATTCTACAGCAAGAGTTAGGCGTGCGAAAATTGTTTTCCCGGTGGACACCTCATCTGTTGTTCGACAAACAAAAAACGACTCGTGTCGATTAGTGCCCCAAAACTTTAAATAAAATCAACAGAGGAAGCTCAAATGCAGTTTTTAGTATTGTATTGGGTGATGAGTCATGGATATACGCATATAAGCCTGAAACTAAAAACCAATCTCGAGTATGGGTCTATGAAGGCGAGATTAAGCCGACAAAAGTGGTTTGCTCTCGCAGCATGGCCAAAAAGATGATGGCTACTTTTGTCTCCAAATCGGGTCACGTGGCTACAATTCCTCTTGATGATCGTAGAACAGTCAATGCCAATTGGTATGCAACCATTTGTTTGCCGAGTGTGTTTGGTGAACTGAGAAAAAAAAACCTCAATCGTCGCATCATCCTTCACCATGACAATGTCAGCTCCCATACGGCTCGGTTAACAAAGGACTATCTAGACGGTGAAAAAGTCGAATTACTTGACCATCCTCCATACAGCCCTGACTTAAGTCCCAATGACTTTTTCAGATTCCCCAGAATCAAAGATAAGTTACGTGGTAAGCAGTTCCAGACGCCAGAAGATGCCGTGGTGGCGTACAAAACGGCCATTTTGTCGACCCCCCCTTCAGCGTTCAATGAGTGCTTCAAAAACTGGTTTGAACGTATGGAAAAGTACATTTAATATAAGGGAGAATACTTTTAAAAGCAATAAAATTACTTTTGATCATTTTAACTGCATATTTTTTTCTATTCCCGAAACTTTCAGTTTGACCCTCGTAACAAACGCCATTTGCTTTTATTCTTACATACTTCTCTTGCTTCATTCAAATTCTTCCCTCTCGTCATACAGGCTCGATAGTTTTAGGTAATTAGGTAGTTACGTCTAATTTAGCATCCCTTCAGAACATAGTTGATCTGGTCGATATTAATAATATTATGTTCGTTGATGGTGCCCTTATCCACCTTGTCCTAACAAACTTCCCTTGCAAATGTGTTTACTATTGTTCATTCATTTTCTCCATTTTCTGCCCAAACCAGCGCAATATAACCTTTTTTATATAATTTTCATATTAGATTGAATTATAAATTGACATGAATTTAATACAAATCTTTATATTACGCAAATAAGCAACGAAAAAGTTACTTACTTAAAACTCAAACCTTTCTTTGATCTAAAATGGTTATTGAAGTGAAAATTTACATAGCAAAAAGTCTCATAGTAAAAGTTCCACTATTTTTGCTAAGGGCAAAAAATTAATCAAATATGGACGAAAGTTTCCCTTGTTCAGCCATCTGTTGCTTTCAGTTTCGACGATGTTTGTAAGTTATAAGCGATGAACAAGTGAAGAAATAAAAGTGAAGTATAAAAAGAGAACGATAAAACGCGATACAAACGCACCTCGCGCGTTCAAAGGAGCAGTGGATTAGTATATTAAGAAAAAAAAATCATATGTGGAAAAAAAGGAAAAGAGAAAAAAAGGAAAAAAAAGGAAAAGGGGAAAAAAAATAATAAAAAAATAAAAAAACTGATTGTAATTAATTTTAAGAGAACATTAATGTAAAACTGTTGTGTCTTTGCGCGGAGCGCACAGTTTAAGCTAAAATAAAAAATGTTAATCCTAAAATCATCAAGGTACGGACCACGAGTCCGTAGATGAAAAATTTGTTAAAAAAAAGGAGCAGTGGATTAGCAGAGGATCGGATCAAAACGCAAGAGATAATGATAATGAGCGTCTACAACGCGTCTATATCGCTGTATGTATCTGCGTGTAGACGCGCAGTAGACGCGCGTTTGACGATCACCCCATATGCTTAGGATTACTACGTAGCGTTCGAATTAGATTTGTTAGTCGACTGCGCGTTTTCAAAGTGCCATTATGCTAGAAGAGGTCTTAGACATTGGCCCTTTAGCTTGTCAAAATCCTTACCAGGTAAAATTAATTTGCTGTAAATCGCATTCGCCGCGTTTTCAGTTCCTCCTAAAATTGCCAATGTGAGGCTCTTACATTTTGTACCACAGCCAAAACCTTGGCATGAAACTGATTCTTCTCTAATGGGCATATTTATGGCAGTGCTAAGTGGTAGTTTATTACTTGTAGTAAATCAAAGAGCGGTGGAACAAGATGACGTTCGGTTACTAATGTTCCATCTGAGTTTAGTCTACAGTAAATAGTCTATTTAAAAATACCGTTTCGAGTACCCTTTTTTTCCTGACTGTTATTTTGCCTGGTGCATTTTGTTCACTCGTAATGATAAAAATACGGGCAACTTACTTTTAAGCCTAGATCGATTTTAAAACTCAATTCCTATCTATAATATTTGTGTTGGCTCTATCCTGTGTGATATCTAGTTCAGAATCACACTCCTAAATACATACGTACATACATACATACATACATACATACATATCGTCACGCCTCTTTCCCACAGGGGTAGGCAGAGACTACTTTGTTCCACTCGCTACGATCCTGACATACCTCTTTTGCTTCATCCACATTCATCAATCTCTTCATACATGCTCGTCGGTTTCGGGTACTCTTGACCTGACCTGTTTCTAAAACGTCCGCGATTTGGTCACGGAACGTCCGTCTAGGTCTTCCCCTCCCACTGCACCCATCCACATTCCCCGTATAAATTTGTTTTGTCAGTCTTCTTTCATCCATCCTCTCTACATGACCAAACCAGCTAAGCATACTTCTTTCTATTCTAGTCACTACATCTACTTTCACGCCAGCTCTTTCCCTTATCACACTATTTCGTATTCTGTCTTTCAGTGTTACACCTTCCATACTCCTTAACGCTCTCATTTCTACTGCATTTATTCTACTTTTATGCTTCGTTTGCCATACCCAACCATGCCTTGTAGTGAAAGTTGGGTATGGGTATTGGGTACATACATCACCCGTGTTTAGTCAGATGGGGTAGGCAGAACACACGAAACGCTACATAGACAAAACGATGACTATTGATGCAAGAGGTATCACAGTGGCAGGTTGCCAGTCTGCCGCCTAAAGCATACCGCAACCTATTTCTTAAGTCAGGTCTTACGAAATCCATGGCCATGGATATTAGTTAAATCAACCATAGGACAATTAGGTATAAAATTTCTAAAAGTTTCATGTAGTCTGAATTCCCTTCGAGTAATACATTAGGGCAGGGGTCGGCAACCCGCGGCCCGCGGGCCACATGCGGCACGCAACTAGCCTCTTTGTGGCCCGTGAACCTTGAATTTTGAATTCTATGCTTAATACCTGTAATCAGTGTAATCCTATACAATTAAAAGCATACTCAAGTGTGGCCCGTCATTACACCATTTCGCCGATCTGTGGCCCATGTCTGCTTAAAGGTATTAGGAACCACGACATTAGGGAACAATTTCCCAAAAAGAAAGCATTTGAAGGTAATTAACTAATAGACAGTGACAGTGAGTTAAGACGATTTAATAAAATTTATATTATTCTTGGTTATAATTATAACACTTTAAAATGTAATACTTAAAGTAATGATCAAAGTGGACCTCCTCAATTTAACTAAAAGGTTTTAAGTTCAGGCTTTGCGAAGTTAATTGGAAGTCTAGCCGCATTGAAGAATCAATTAAAAAGTTGGTCGCTGAATATTTAAACACTTTCAAAGTAATAAATTGTACAAGTATTTTTAGAGTGCAGTGTTTTATCTACTTCCAAACCATTACAATAGCCTATATTAAGGCCGGCCACATACATTCGGAATTTTTCCGTTCGGAATCCCGAATCGGAAAATCGAACGCAGTCAATCCATACAAAATCTATGGACCGCCACACACATTCGCAAGCTTTCCGTTCGGAATTCCGCACGGAATTTTTCCGAATGTGTGTGGCGGTCCATTGATTTTGTATGGATTGACTGTGTTCGGAAAGTCCGATTCGGGATTCCGAACGGAACAATTCCGAATGTATGTGGCCGGCCTAAGAAACTTGTACGCTGCGTACCTAATACACTAAATATGTAATACTAGCTGTGCCCGCGACTCCGTCCGCGTGGGATAGTGACTTTGGTTAATTTTCCCCGTTTTTTTCCACATAGCCTAAGGCTAAGCGCGCACTACGACTTTTTGTCGCGCGACACGATTTTAAAATAGCGGTGTCCATACTGATTTTTTCATCATAGTGCGCGCGATGACATATAAACCCTTATGTTGCATTTCTGCGACAAAATTGTCGCGCGACAAAAAGTCGTAGTGCGCGCTTAGCCTAAAGCCTTCCTCGATGAATGGTCTATCCAATACTAGCTGTGCCCGCGACTCCGTTTGCGTGGAAAAGTGAATAATTTTCCACGTTTTATACCACATTTTCCATTTTTTCTTCGGTCCTATCTGTCGGAGCATGATGTTATATATAGCCTAAAGCCTTCCTCGATAAGAGGTCTATCCAACAGAAAAATATTTTTTATTTCGAACCAGTAGTTCCTGAGATTAGCGCGTTCAAACAAACAAACAAACAAACTCTTCAGCTTTATAATATTAGTATAGATAAAATCCTATTATCTGTGTGGTGTAGGGTTAGAACTAGAACACATCTTTGGAAATGCAGGACTGACGTATGTATGTTTTTGTATATCCTGTGGTAGCATTATTATGTGTATTATTAAATCAATATCAAATCGACATTTAATTTAACATTTCGAACAGTATACGTATAACTCACGCACTTCTTAAATTAGGTTTAGCTCGGCATACTACGACCAAGTCCGTAGCCTTGTCACTATTTTTACCTTGAAACCTAAATCAAATGTCAGAAGTATCCACAAAATGTGAAATAAATTAGTACATACATACATATAATCACGCCTATAATCCCAAATGGGGTAGGCAGAGCGCACGAAATGTGAAATAGACATAACCAAGATTATGACTATTTCACACTTCGCAGCCACTTCTAGCATCATTTTGGGTTTGAAAACAGATGTAAGAGGTAGTATAATAGTGATAGGTTGCTAGCCTGTCGCCTAAAGAATACCTAAACCCATTTCCTTAGTCGCCTCTTACGACATCCACGGAAGAAATGGAGAGGTGCTATTCTAGACCCGACACCACACGGGTAATAAATTAGTAATTTGTGAATATAATTTAAAATTACAGGCAGATCACGAAACGCTCCATAGATAAAAAAAATAATAGATAGATTTCCCGTTTCGTGGCCAATTCAAAGAATATTTTTTTAGGTTTTGAGTTGGCAGGTTTAGAGACAGGTTGCTAGCCTGTCGCCTAAAATATATCTTAACCTTTTTCCTTAGTCGCCTCTTACGACGTCCACGGAGGAAATGGAGAGGTGTTGTTCTATCCCGACACCACACAGGAAATATCTCACACGGGATATAGTCACGATTATGTCTATGTAGCGTTTTCTGTTTTCTGCCTATCCTATTTAGAAATACAAGTGTAATTTACCTACGTACAGTCAGGGAATCTGAATGTTTAGCAGGTTGACCGCCTTCATAATTTGTTCGTCGTTGTTGTTTGTGTCTCATACCGAGAGGGGGCCTGTGCCCTGCAGTGGGACGTATACATATAGGCTGGATGATGATGATGATAATTTGTTCGCATAATTCGCATTATAGGACAAACTTCACCATGAAGTTCATTATTGAGTATTTTATGTCATGCAACTGGCTGGAAATAGTAATAAGACCAATTTTAGAAGTATCTCAACCTGCTAAACATCCCATTTCCCTGACCGTACATTTCTACCTAACTTGCCTTGATCTCTGCTGCTTCTAATTTTCAAATTCATCATAATAATGGCACCTGAAAGTCTCCGAAAAATTGCGACCTGTCAGTCTCCCTTAACCTTTGTTCTCGTTGCAAGGCAAAATGACTCTTGAGGTCAGAGGTTCATAGTCCGCATTTCCTCGACCAAGAGTTTCTTGTAAACAGTTTGTTTGCGTTGATAGAACAAACCGTTGGGACGCAGGAGTGGTGCAGATAGGCCAGCATTTTCACTGGATGTACTTATTTAAATAAATGTAAATAAGTGTATTGAAAAATTCTTCCATTTCAGTTATTTACTAGGTAAGGTATTTCATGTATTTTAATTGTGTTTAGTAAGAAAATTTATCGGATGCATCACGTTTTTATATCAAAATTAAATTGACATGTAGCGGGCCAATTTTTGACTCATCATCGGTAGCCACGCGCGACGGCCGCAAATTGAACCTTTTCGGACACAGATTGGTCCGAAACATTTCTAGCCAATCTTGAAAGACATAAGTGTAACCGTTTATACTATTCTCGTGGTAGTTATTATTACTTATTATTAGTATTAGTAGTTATTATTAGTATAAGTAGATATAATATTAGTTCAGTCCGTCAGATCATGGAAAACATGAGTCAGATTTTTGATTTATTCAATTTATTTAAAATTGACAAAGCTATAGCAAACTTCCGCCTGCTAAATGCAGGACTGACCAGAGTGGTATTATGGAGTAGCCCGAACTATGTCGAGCTAAATTCATTTCGAGACGTGACTTATCTTTGTTTTTTATTTCACTAAGTTTTTAAAGTAAGCTCCGTAAAAACTTAAGTAAATTATGAAATAAGCACTTCACCAAATGACAAACAACAGGCCAAACAAGAGATAACTTCGTCTTAAGGTCATAAGTTGACAACTTATCTCTCAGAACTTACCTCGAGTGAAAAGTTTCTTCTCCCCACCGCGGTCCACCGCGACATAAACAAAGGATCACCATTCCATTATCCGGGATTACCTCGGACCGGGACTCGGACACGCCCGCTTATTATTCCCGCGGGATTCCCGTAAATAACGGGATAAATACTGCGGGACTTCGATTAAGCTATCGGCCAAGTTTTCCGGGAATTGCGGGGCTTTGGGGTGATGATTTGCGAAGTTGGATTCGACTCATCACTGGAGTTATAGCTCGCGTGGTTATAAGATGCACGGAGTCGTCATTATGCATTTTTTTTTATTTAACATACATACTTCTCCGTACTTCTTTGCATAACGCCTGTGTTCCCAAATGGGGTAGGCAGAGGAGACGAAACATGACATAGATAAATCCATGACTATTTCATGCCTCGCAGTCACTTCTAGCACAATTTTAGGTTGAAGAACAAATGGAAGACCAATAACAGGTCGCTAGCCTGTTGTCAAAAGCAGTCGACATCCACGAAAGAAATGGTGTAATGCTCAAGAAATCCATAAGGATTTAATAATACCCTGCATGTAGATGACGCTGCAGTACCAGGCTACCATGACTAAATAGAGCATCCTGTGTTCCGTCTAAGAAGTAAAAATTTAATTACTCGCCACGTTGCTTTCGAGTTTAAAGCAAAGTTCACCGCATAAATGGTATAAATCAAATGAAAACACAGTTTTAAACTTATCAAATAACTCACCCATAAGTGCACCTAACTAGCGAAACCAAAGTTTATCGAAGTGTTTCTCATAAAACTAACTAAAACTAAACACTAACTGAACTGAAAGCTTCCCCGTGTTGCTTTAAAAATCTTCAACATTTCAGCTTATTTTCTTCCCTCATCTTTCCAGTAAATTAGAAAAAAACTGCGATGAAAAGAAACTTGCTCTATTTTTAATAAATTGAAGTAAAAATCCGTCGTGATCATGATTGCTAATATGAAGACCCTTGGAGGAATAAGCGAGGGAGTAGGACTTAGCAATTTTTTTCAAACAGTCGTACTATTTTTCGTTTTCAGCGAAAGAAATGCCACGGCAATGAACATTTTCTTCTAATTCATTGCTACATTTACTACAGTCATGTTAATTACTGAGATGGACCTTGTCTCATGTTTACAGAAAAGTCAAGGACTCTGAATGATGTTAAGTGAAAATCATTATTCTCTATTTAGTAAATCGATTTCTTCTAATCTTTGGGATAAGTTTGCTTAAGTACTTTTACTTACGAACTCTCTGTATTTTGAACACAAAACTACCGTGAGACTCATTCACTATATAATATAAGTTAAGTTACTAACTAACTACCTACCTTACTTTAACCAACCAACTTACTGATAAGTGAAGTTTTCAACAGCCGCGTCTCCTAGATGAAGAGCTACGAATTAACCCGAAACATGTCGAGCTAAACTCAATTTAAAACGTATTTATCCGTATAATTTATTTCTTTGTGTTTTCTTGTTTTTGTACAATGTTGTTTTGTACAATATAGAGTCTTTAGAAAAGGGACCGGTGGTATGAATCTTTGTACCTTGTTCTATCGTGCCTCCGTTTTCATTCCTCCAAGTAAAAACTTGATGACGTAGGATGTTTAGCCGCGGGCTTTGCGCCCACGCCGGTCTTCTTTCATCGCATTAATTGAAATAGATTTCACTTCTTTGTATAGCTTGGCGAAGCAATGATTTGCAATAATGTTATAGATGGGTGAGAATTTTACTTACGCTATTGGCCGCTAGGGGTGCTGTCAAATTCTCCATAGATACATAATTTTATGCCTCTTTGGTGGCGGGATAGAGTAACACTTCTCCATTTTTTCCATGGATGCCGGAATAAGCGATTCAGGAAATAGGTTTGGGTATGCTTTAGAAGTTTAGACGACAAGCCAGCAACCTGTCACTTATTACTGTTCCATTTGTTTTAAAACTAAAAACTACTTATGGTAGTGTTACGTTTCGTGTGTTCTGGCTACCCCATTTGGGAACATAGGCGTGATTGTATGTTTGTAAGTTTACTTTATACCGTTGCTAACGTTACAAGCATGGTCACTCAAACTGTTGAAAAGGATTCCAATAGACAGATTAACAGAAAGAGAGTTGGAGGTTGTATTTATGCAACTAATCTTCGGAACTTCTTTAGCGTGATGTAGAATCTTGACAGTTGTTGAAGTTCTACTACTCGAAAATAGATGGCGCTGTTGCAAAAAACCCCTAATGATACAGAAATGATATACACTGCGGGAAATTTTTAATTCTGTCCTTATCTCGCGTACTATTCCAGCTACAATTACATTTTAAAATGGCTGCTACGTGCACAAATTGCAAATAATTTCCTGTCTGGGTTACTGCAGTGGATGCTTTATAGTACGGGAGGCGGATAGGGTTTTGCCAAGCCACTCGGGCGTGAAGGAAATGGAATCTGTGAAATTACGACGCAGGAATCGAGGATAGCGATAGATTTTTAAGCTTCAACGCAAAGATGGAAGTTTTATTTTTATGTCGGTGTCCGTGAGTGTGTCTGGTTTTATATCATACATACGTGTGTATGTAATACAATCACGTCTATCTTCCCAAATAGGTTAGGCAGAGCATACGAACCGGGTGCATAGGTAGTAAAAATCATGATTATTTCACTTATCGTAGCCACCTCTAACACAATTTTAGTGTAGTAGTGCTAATGTAGCTGTAGAATCGTAATTCACAAATAGATTAATTGATTACGAAGGGTATTTTTATTACAAAGCCAATTCATTTACAGCTTTACATACAAACACATATCACACAAAACGATATGTAGAGTAAACTATGGCTAATTCGCGTTTCGCCGCCACTTTTAGCATACATTTTATGTTTGAAGTTTGCGGATGTAATAGTGACAGGTAGCTAGCCTGTCGCCTAAAAATTATACTTCAACCTATTTCCTTAGTCGCCTCTTACGACATCCTACGGAACTGAGTAACTTCAATGAATCACAATATTGCTTGAGTGACTTGTGAAATTACTGTGTCGGCTTCTGTACTACGATTCCTAGACTGGATGAATGAGGTACGCTTCAAGATAATGAAGACTGTTAGTTCCGTTTATTTATATTACTACTATCCGACCATTTTATCTTATTACCCGACTGGCAACGGAAAGGAGAGTTAGATGTTGTTTTTCACAGAGAAATAGAGAAAAATGTACATGCATATAATCACGCCTGCTTTCCGAAAAGGGGTAGGCAGAGCATACGAAACGAGACATACTCGTAGACTTCTCTACAGCTACTTTTAGCATGGGTTTGGCTTTGAAAAAATGGAAGAGGTGATTATAGTGACAGGTTACTAGCCTAGCCTAGCAGGGTAAATATTCCCTTAGTCGCTTCTTACATTCTTACGATATCCGAAGAAGACATGGAGAGATCTTTTCTATTCCGACACCACGCACGAATCCAGCCAGTTGCATAACATAGATAATTAATACTAAACTTCATGGCGAAGTTTGTCACTACAATAGAATAGCACGTCCCCTTTCTTCCCGTGGGTGTCGTAAGAATCGACTCTGGGAAAGGGTTAGTGTATTGTGGGCGATGGGCCAGCAACCTGTCACTGCAATATCACGTTTAACCATCTGGTTGACCTGCAATAGCTAAACGTGGCACTGGATTTTCAAATTCATGTGCTCTGCCTACCGTTCTTGGGAATGCTGGCGTGATTTTACGTATGTAGGTATAATGCGAACAAATTACGAAGACACTGCTAAACATCCCATTTCCTTAACCTATATAATATTTGACAAAAAACTGTGCCACAGAGGAATAAAAACACAAGACGTCCCATGTCCCATATCTTTTGTCAATCGCAATAACGCTTTATCTAAAACGACCGTCTTTGTTCAACAATCATTTAATCACATCTTATACCTAAGCTGTGCAATCTCGTGACGTCAGAGTTTAATATAAGGTAAATAAGCCAGAGGGTGAGATGTTTATTATTATTGCTATGCGGTTTCCGAAAATTGCGTGTGGTTCCGCCTAGCGGGATCCTCTGGTCTACGAAGATAGGGATTGTAATGTATCTTGGAAAGTGTGATGTATTTGTCAATGTAGCGAACATGAGGGAGTGAGTGGAGCTGTTTAAAGTTCATTAACATGGACGCTTGATTAAATAGATGCACCAATATTTTGTTTTGAACCAGTTTATGAAGAATTTATAGGTTTTTTAAGCGAAAACGCTATTTATAAAGTGTAGTAATTACAGGGCGATTTTTATTTGAGTTATGCTTTTAGCAGTTTCAGAAGACCAGTTTTATTAGTTTTTTTACAGTACCTGCGCTTTGACAAGATAATTTATTTCTAGAAACAATTCGAACTAAGAAATTCGGCAATAATAAATAACGTCTAAATTAAGAAAAAAAAATATTGATAAATACACAGTTGCATAAATGACATAATTGATTTCATTTCATTTAAATAAAGTCTTCGTAGAAACGGAACATTAACTTCAGAAATTAAAAACCCTACGCAATGCCGTACATTTCATATTTTGTTAGGGTTCCAAATTAACATTGATAGGCGTAACTTTGCCGTAACTTTAATATTTTTTAGTTAGGGTTCCGCTTGTAAAACACACACAAAAATGGCGACGCGGTTACACGGCACCAGCTTCCGAGATTTGAGTGACGCGGTTAGCCCTGTACTAATTTGTCGTAGAACCCGTCAGAGTGACAGTCTTTTCCATCTTCATCTCTAAATTGTTACGAAGTGCGGCGAATACTGACTGAAACAGTGGTCCGTCTACCTTTTTTGTAAAAATGTTGCGTCGATAACCAATCAAATGTTTTTTTAATTCACTCAGTGATCATGATCATAATATAATAAGTGTTAGTTAGTTAAGAAAAACTAATACTAAGAAAAATACTCCCTACATCGAAATAGATGATAATTTGATTTGCGAGTGTCCTGTGGCCGTAAAATAGAAAAAAAAAGTTTATTCACGACGACAAAAAAAATAAAAACACTTTATAGATATTTCTCTAAACCTCTGAGAATTTCCTGAGGGTGTACTTCATACCCTGTACGTACCTATTACGTAATAGACTTTTTCCCTTATCAACTTCCCTGGGCTAGATATTTTTTCCACCGCGTCCATTTGCCCGGCAATTTACCTTCTTGCTGACCAAATCCACGATTCCTTAACCAATTTTTTCCATCTGCTATAGTCCTATCTCATCCTCCATTCTTATTAGGACCTTATATCTGGAAACGTTTCTTCATATACCGGGATGTTATGGACATAGAATACACGCGTAACACTATTCACTAATGCTTTGAAAGAGTTTTTGTTTTAATTAGAAGTAATAAACCGGCCAAGTGCGAGTCGGACTCGCGCACGAAGGGTTCCGTACCAAAAATGCAAAAAATCAGAATTTTTGTATGGGA